>ML816865.1:45858-67801 GCA_009831015.1 Picea engelmannii
TGCTGGAAGAGCCTTCTGAATCGCCAGCTTCCTTCTCAGAGGAATCGTCTGGCACTGGTCCTTTACCTCTGGGGTGGACCTTCCTTGAGGTGCTCCTCTCAGTATGGCCACTGATATGACCATGTTTATGCATATCGGGTTCATGCTGCATATGTCGTTGTAGGTCGGATAAGCTCTGCAGTAAAACTGCATTGATTTCAGTTTGCTTTTCTTGTTCTTTCATCATATTTTCATTGTCGGCCTTGCAGCTTTGCAATTCGACCATGAGACTCCTCACAGTCTCAGCTAGATCCAGAGGGGTCCCTATTTCTCTTCTTTCATCAGACCCTTCATCTCTATTGTGGGAGCCTTCTCCCATCTCTTGGTCAGTCACCATTTTCCGCGTCTGTAAATTACCGCGGCTGATCGTCTGCTTGGGTGAAAAGACAAATGCTGGTTGTTAGTCAATGTTTATATTTATTTATACCCAGTACACAATTCATATTTTCACATGTATACTCATATAACAGGGGTTTTTCATTTGGGTCTTAATCCTTATCTATCCAGCCATCTCAATTGCAAGAGACTCTACCTACTTTAGTAGGTATCCATCGTAACACTAAAACAGGACAACGCAGTTCATGTCCCTTGTCTAGCTCGTGAAACTTTATGGAATAATTTATTCCACCTCTGTCATTTACACTCATATCTTATCAATGATAATGATCAGTGCATCCCTACTCCTAGAAGAGTAGTTATTATTTTAACAGAGGGGTTATAGAAAAAAAATTCCCAGATTACAGTTTCATTTTGTAATCCTTCTTCTTAAGGAGAAAACGCAGATAAAAATATCTTCTTACGCAGCTCGTGCCTGAGCCCAAGCAGGCCAAGTGTTGTAACCATGCTGTGATACTGATTTGTAACACATCCACTACTATAAGCATGTTTTCGTTGATTTCTGCAGAATCAGAGCCCCCGAAATGTCTACGGAGGCCTAGCGTAAGCTAGCTCTCTCTCTCTCTGCTCCCATGTGATCGCGGGTCATGATCATAGGTCAAATAATCATGGCACCTCTTTGTATTTCATGCCTCAGTGCTACAGGAATGTCAAATCGTTCGACTCTGCAACCGCCGAACCCCGACAGGGCTAGTGACTGACCAATAGGGATGAATCCCTACAGGGTTAGCAAATGGCCATTAGGAAAGGCCCTGTCACATAGTTGAGTGGAGTACAGGTGGTGAGAGGGGAAACATGACCCAGAGGGTGACATGAGAGGAGGCAGGTTCCACTTCACATGCCACACCATTTCGAACCCCCCCCATTAAAGGTAGAATGGCAAGGGGGGTCCAGAATTCGCCTGAATGCCATTGATCAAGGCGAATAAATCCTGACCGTTCAAGAGTTGTGCATTTGATTCTGGACCCCCCCCTCACCACTAAAGGTAGAACAACAAGGAGGATCCAAAATGAATCCTTAGCTGTAGATCTAGGCAGGTGGACTCTGGCCATCCAGATCTGCTCGCTACTTACCCTAATGCGCATTCATGCCCTAGCTTAAAGCCGAAATCTCTTTCTCACATCTCACGGTCATCCTAGACCCTGGATCCTTCGAGAGGATCATGTCCATTCATCGGAACCTAACCACATGCTAACATATCGATGTTTATAAGTCTAGATTTTGGGGTTTGAGAGCACAGGGGAACATGCCCTTCGGTATCCTGAATGCCGAAACGCCGAAGTGTCGAACGAGCCTCAATCGGTGATTAGCCCCTTGGGTTATGCCTTGGTCAATATGACCTCTTACCATATGACCACAGTCTCTCTTCCATCAGGATTTATCAATGTGAGAGCCCGACCTCTTGTCAACAGGACTCTCGAATCCCCGATCCTCGATTTCCAGAAACAGGTAATCTCTCGACACATAGCCTCTCGAAATCGGTCGATCTACGACTGCTTCGAGGTTTCCACCATGGAACATCCTGATCTCTCGTCACCAGAACTCCCGAGTTCTCAATTCTCGATTTCTCAAAATGGGAAATCTCATGACACGTGGCCTCCTTTAATCAGATGACCCGAACCTACTTTGAGGTTTCTACCATGGAATGCCCTGATCTTTTGTCACCAGAACTCCCGATTTCTCGACTCCCAATTTCCCGAAGTGGAAAATCTCTTGACATGTGGCCTCCATTACTCGGACGGTTCAAATCTATTTCTGGATTTCGTCCCTATTCAATGGGGGTTTAACCCTCGGGTATCTCCTAATAGATCCAACGACTGTCGGGTTTTCCAACTGAGATATGACGGCTCAGAAGGGTTCCTAACTTGTGTGCTCTCCCACGACTCCCTGGACGTGGAAAGATCAACAGTCTGGATGCTCTCATGGACCTTGGGGATCTACAGTCCCAACCTATTTTCTACCCACGAAGACACAAAAATTCACAGGGGTAAGGCACTTAACATCCTACTTTCTCCTACCAAATCTAACGGTCATGAGTGACCACAGATTTCCTGACGAAATCACATTCGTCGATCAACACCTATCAAGGTTAAGGCACTTAACTTTCCATCTTCTTCTTCTTATCTGACGGTCGTGAGTGACCACAGATCTCCCAACGAGATCTTGTCCATTGATTCGATACTTATCAGTGATTTCTTAAGGCCTTTCGCCTTCACGTCCTCCTTCCAGGCTCTTGATGGGATTTTCAAGAAGGGTATCTCTATGGGGAGGTTTACCTAGGGTACTATCTGAGGCAGATAAGGGTATCTCTCTCTCGAGAACTAGGCGTGAAGTTTGAATTAGATCAGTATGCATATAAATAATGATTTATGAGAACATAAGCCATATGTAGTCTTTCCATTATAAACATACAACTACTAGTACTGATCAAAATATCATACAGACATTCTTATACTAAAATTATTCACAATTTCACAGCTTATGAGCATAATTGTCAGAATACATATATTTCAAGATGCCAAAGGCAAAACACTTAGCAGAAAGTAACACCAGGGGTTATACAACTGTTGAGAGGGGTGCTCGTTTCCACCCAACCGCAGGCTCAGTGACTCCCAACGGATTTACCACTAGCCACCCCCGAGCTGAGACCACAATGCTGTGAGACTGCGTCTTTGTTTTCCAGTGACCATGAGTGAATTTTACTCTCCTTCCTCTCTGCTATCACTCACTCTGCATATAACAGATTTCTCTTTCTCCCCCCGCATCTGCCCCCAATCGCTTCTCCCCCACACCTTATCCTCTTGCGAGGTTGCGTGTGGTACGATTTCCCTTGCACTAGTCAGGCCTGATGGCTCTACAGATGGGTGGTTCACCTCCCCATCCCTCATTAATTCCTAAGGATCCATCTACCTACTAGCCTGCGAGACATTTAATTCAGGGCCAACGAGCTGCTTTTGGTTCTCCAGGCTAGTGAAGTCCAAATACGGTATTGTTTTTCGGTGGAAGTTAACACCACCATTCCAGGTGCCTTCCACCGCATTTCCACAGCCATCGTGGTCTCTTTTTCAGCATATCCCCCCCCTCAGTAGTCCTGCAATATAAATTCATAATATTATTCACATTCATCGACCTTTTCCACAAGGTCCATTCACATCACATATTCACATTTCTGAGTTTGCCACAGTTCTTGGCTAGTCCAGTTATTTTTACAAACTGGGGGAAACATGGTGTTACAGTTTCCCTCACAAGCAGGACAAGAAGGAGCTCAGACAGCACAAAAATATAATACCAGTTTCGCTGATCATCTACATGTTAGTCTGTGTGTTATTTAGTTAAATTATTTATTAATGAAACGATGATTGCATAAATTAGCTTTGACATTTTATCTATCGTTGTTTCAATTGTATTTTCTTAGTATTTATTAGTTTAAAATATTTAAACATTCGAAAAGAAAACAAAAATATTTATGTTCTTTATTTATCTTAGTTAGAATCACTTTTACGAACATTCATTTCGCAAGATTACAAGTAAACCTTGCAAACTGTATATAGACTATTTATAATCATTTGTATATATTCATGTTTCTATTTGAACATTTGTAATTAATACATAAGTTGTTAGAATGGTAGTTATAGGTTAGTTTATTTTTTATTTTTATTTTTAGGACTTTAGTTGGCCAACGGAGCCATTAAACCCGTTGGGTCATTTCATTCCAAATGACTTGGGTTATTTAGACAACCCCAGTCCGTATTTGACCTTTCAGTTGACGGTGTGTCACTTATGCCCATCAACAATATGTGAGTTCCATTGACATATATTGTGATGTATTGTTAGAAGCATATTTGTTGGATGTCTTAGTGTATGTCACTAGTACAAAATGAGAGATAAGTGACTAGGCGACCAAACAAATTTGTCACCGCAGTTGTTTCAAGGGATAAATGACCAAAATTAATAAATTTTAAGTGATCTAACTAAAAAATACCAGGATAAATGACCACTTTGGTCATGGGATAAGAAATAAACTAAACAAGACCAAGATAAATGACCAAATTTGGTCACGGGATATAACGAGACTAAAAATGACCACATAACAATTGGTCATTTATTTGGTAATTTTTAGTTCTGGCACTTCAACAATGGAAAATTATAATTTTGACAATGAATTTGTACAATTTACTAGATTCTAAGATTGCATATGGATTCATAGACCCCTTTGGGGGTCTCTGAATCCATCTGTAGTGTTAGAATTTAATAAATTGTAGACCCCCTCATGTGTCACAACTCAACAATTGAAACCAAATTAGTTATCATGATGATGTCCTAACGCGCTATGGCTTATATATATCATCATATTGAAAATTCCCTTAGGAAATAATTACTTTGAATGAGATCCAACCATGGGAAACTACTCCATATAGTCAATTATTAGACTTTATATTGCACACTGAGAGGTTTAATTTGGGGGGCTTAGGCATGGACTAATTACTTTGAACTAGATCCAACCATGAAAGGAAACTACGTCTCCATATAGTCAATTACTAGAATTGATATTGCACATTGAGAGATTTAATTTGGAGGGMTTAGGAAATTGACACCAAATTAGCCATTATGACGATGTCCTGGCGAGCTATGGATTATATCAACATCTTGAAAATTCTCTTAGGAACTAATTASTTTGAACTATATCCAACCATGGGAAACTACTCCATATAGTCAATTATTAGACTTTATATTACACATTATATTACACATTGAGAGATTTAATTTGGGGGGCTTAGGCATAGAAAAAATTATTCATAAGATATGTGTGAAAATGGGTTGTTCATTAATCCATATCAAGAAATGAACCAATGGAAGTTATTTATAATATAAGATACAATTATTATAGTGTATGGTAACGATGGCATGGCATATAATTATAATATGTGATATTTTTCACACCACCGCATGTAAATAAAATTAAATTATGATAGTGTTTGTGCTCGGTAAGTAACTATGGATTTTGAAAACCATGTGTAATGATAGTGCATTTCATTGATAATTATTCAACATTGCTATAATTGTTCGACATTGCTAATTCCATTAGAAGAATCCCATATCGATCGAGATGGTGGAGAGAAGAGGGGTTTACATATGTGTTATGCCTTGGCCAACTTCTCCATCCGTTAATGGATTTCATCTTGCTCATTTCCAGTTAATTGGAGGGAGGGTGCGTGGAAATCAGGTTAAGGGCTTGATTTTATCTCTACGAGCAGTTTTATACATATGCAAA
The DNA here is from genome assembly GCA_009831015.1 of Picea engelmannii. NCBI lineage: Eukaryota > Viridiplantae > Streptophyta > Pinopsida > Pinales > Pinaceae > Picea > Picea engelmannii. Next base: position 51,566 of record ML816865.1, read on the forward strand.
ATTCATCGAACGATTTCTCCATTCATTAATGGATTTCAACATGCTCATTACTAGTTAATTGGTAGGAAGGGGTGTGATAACCAAGTTAAAGGATTTTATTAAGTGACGACCGTTGATTTTTTTTTTGGGTTACACTATATATGTACCACTAGTAGTAGAAATGGAGAAGAAAACTACAACAAACATAACTTGGAGGATTTTGAAGAGGAGGGCGAGGGATTCTTTAGTATAAGATCTGAAATCTACGTCTCCCCCTTCTTAGGTTAGTCAATGTTTTTCTCAGTATTTTGTATTTGTTATATTTTTGAATGCAAAGAAATCTCATGGATGCTAATCTTAATTCAAGAAGAGAATAATGAGACTGATCCATAAATATGATCCATTGGGGGGTTTCTATCTTACAGAGATCTAAACGTCTTGAAATTTCTTTATAAATTTCTCAATAAATTGTTCCAAAAATATTATGGAGTGGTTAGGAAAAAATAGAAACCATTTCCTATCTTCCCCTTATACAGAATGAGAAAACATTATGGATAATACATCATCGAACTCTATAGAAAAATTATTAGTGTAGTATTGGATGGTAGTGAGATGGTCTTCAGCAATAAGGAAGGCCATTTTCTCCATTAGAACTAAGCTATATTTTGAGGTAGTCATCATCCAGGTCCCCTAGATATTTTGCAGGTGGTAGGATAAGGGATTTATGTCTAGATACTAACTAGATATTATGGGTATTTGGCATAACCATAAGAATATTAGGGTTCTGAATCAGAGGATGACTTGGGGTTTGATGGATGACTTAGGATTCATCCAACTCCTTGATGAATGACTCCATCCGATTACATCTTTTCCAACACACTCTTACGGGTTCGACTGCCAAATGGTATATCGAATTGCCATGAGAATTCTTCAATGATTTCAACACCTTAGCTATAGTTTTCTTGACACATTACCAATTACCGATATGATATGAGACAGGAACCAAAATTTTGAGTTCATTTAAACAGTTCTCTTCTACTCACATCTCAGATCATATTCATGAGTGGTGGAGAAGACACAGATTAATTAAAGTTCCCTTTTCTGATCAATTATTGGTTCAGTGGCTTACCAAATCACTCGTCGGTCCTATATCCCGTGATGTTTCCATTAGGGGTGTCGTCGTTGAAGAGAAGGTGATTAGTCATGCTCAATACTTGGATCTCGTTTATTCTCAAACAAGAACTTTATATGACTTTATCCCTGATGCTCCTCACCTGTCTACAAATCCAACCCCAATGCCTCCAGTAGCTTCTCATGTTGTTTATGGTGTGATTGGCACTTTTCATGCTAAGGCTCAGTCCAAACAAGGAAATCATTCCAATCCCAAATCTACTACTACTAATGTACAAAATGTTACTCCTCCAACTCCCTCTCCTAGTAAAACCTTTGAGTTCAATACAGTCCAGTCTATGCCTACCAGTAAATCTCAAAATAAAAAGAAAGGGAAGGGTAAGAATAAAGAGGATAAAACTAATAATCAACAACTAGATAAACCCAAAACTCAGCCTATTGATGATAAAGAAAAGAGAAAACCTCGTTATCCTTGTATTATCTATGGCGAGGACCATTATACGAAAGATTGTTCGAGACGTGCAAAAGTTACTAAGTTCCTGCAAGGAGCCAGGACTCCTCCTACACATGTCATTTTGTCACAACCTTTTCCTTCTAAAAAATGGGCCCAATTGGTTATTCATTACCAACCCTCTCCCTCTACCACATATTATGTACTTGTGTGTACCTGTGACTCTAAGAAAAATGAAGTTGTCGTCGCTATTTGAACCAAATATTTTTTTCCTTCTATAGAGAAATTTGATGACCCCCCTCCTCCATTGGCTCAACCTCCTCCATTGACTTCATCTCCCAATGATACTCTTCATATCGAATGACCTAGTCTAGATACAGTTCTTCATCTGCCTCCTAAGGGCTTCGTTCATAAGTCGTCATTTAACCCCCATGCACATGCCGCTAAAAAATACAGTATTGTAGAAGATATTGCACATGCACCTTCTGCGATGTTGGCTCTCGAATTCCTTCAAAGTTGTCTTAATAAACGAAAGGAATTGTTAAAGGATATTGGTGGAATTGATCCTACCGATATGAATTTGATAATCTTTGACTAGGAAGATCACATTCCAAGACTCCCTCATCAATTATATTTTCAAATACAAGTAATTATGGAAAATAAGAATATATTTATCGAACCATTGTTGATGAAGGAGCTTCTACCTGAGTCATGTCCGTCACTTGTTGGAAATCCATTGGTTTTCCTACCCTTACCGAGTCACACAACATGTTAAAATATTTTAATGGTACAAGGTTTAAAACTTATAGTGTTCTTCTTGCATTATCTATTGTGTTAGAAGGGAAATCGATTACTATTGAGGTTGAGTTGTTTGATGCACCTCTCGATTACAACCTTTTACTTCCATGTAGTTGGATCGATGCTATGTGCGCAATTGTTTCTACTCTTTTTTGTGTGATACGTTTCCCTCACCAAGGTAAAGTTTCCACGGTAGATCAAATCACCTTTTTTAGTTCTGATTCGTGCACTAGTAACGTTCCATTCATAGCCAAAACACCTCCTATTTATGAGAATGTCAGTGTGGGTCTTTTAAAGGATTCATCGTTAATGGGTACTTTCCCCATCCACCACCCAATGTTCCTCCTCCTTTTGTCGCTTCTATTAACATGATTTCGACCAATATTGGCAAAACCCTTGAGTCTTATGACCCTTTGATAGTAGCTAGCTTGGATGAATGTCTTCATTATGGCGACCAAATGCCTTTAAGGCTGGTGGAATTGGCCTATCAAGCTATTCAATTGGCATCCCCTTCTCCTCATTCTCTCTTTGATACGTCTCCTGATCCATTTCACATAATATTTCCAACTGATGAAACAATCATGGAAATTATGTTTGTGGAAGACACACCATGGGATGATGGACATCATCATTCTATTCTCTTCCTCGAACCTAAGACTATTGAGAGTTATCAACGTATTTTGAATCCATCTACAATTATTACTATTCCCCTATTTTTTGAATCAACACGTGATGTTTTGTATGAAGGGAACTTGGGAAATATTTCACCCACCGTCCCTCTAGATATTTCAATTAAGCCTGGAATTGTGGAAAATGTTCATATAGGTGCTTCATGTTCTCTTGATGAGATATAAACTTACAAGGCCCTTTTCCAAGAATCTTGTGACATTTTTGAATGGAGTTACGAATAAATTCCTAGAATTGATCCAGATATTGTTGTACTTGAAATTGAGACATACCCTGACTCTAAAACCATTCGAAAACGACTTTGCCTAGTTCATCCATGAAAACCTGCTGCAATCAAAACTGAAGTTGAAAAACTTGTTAAGGTTGGTTTTGTCTACCCTGTAGAATTGACTGATTGGGTGTCCAATCTTGTTCCTATTATGAAGAAACAAAGATCAATCTGTGTTTGTGTTGATTATAGGGATATTAAAAAGGCTTGTCCTAAAGATAATTATCCAACCCCTTTTGTCGACCAAATCGTTGACAATTGTGCCGAGAGTGAAATGTTCTCTCTGATGGATGGGTTCTCTGGCTATAATCAAATCAATATTTTACCCACGGATCAACATAAGACCGCTTTTATTTTCCCTTCGGGTACCTTCTCATACCGTAAACTCCCTTTCAGTCTCAAGAATACTGGTGTGACTTTTCAATGCGCTATGTGTTGTATTATTTTGTCATTGATGCCAAAGCTTTGATTGATTGATGTCAAGTAATTGATTGATGCCAAGTGATTGATTGATGCCAAAGGATTTATTGATTGACGATTGATGTCAAATGTAATATATATTGGCCTTGATGATAATGGATAGATGTCAAGTGTAATCATAGTCATATGATATCATGCATAGATGAAGATGGATAAATGAGTTGTCATTGATATGATGAATAGATGAAGATGTATCAATGAGTTGTCATTGATACATGATGCAAAGATGAATATGGATCGATGTGGTTTCATTTGATATATGATGCATTGTTGGTTGATAAGGTGTACAAATGGATGGACTCCAAAGTGGTCCCCTTATGGTGAAATCCCTCATGGGAATACACTTTGTGGTTGAGTTATCCTTGAAGTATGGTTGGATAACCCATGCTTAATTGTGTAATAATGAGATGAAGATCAATGAATTTGCAAGTGAAACTATCCTAGATGGATAATGCTTGTCATGCCATTTTCGGTGGTATGTTGAATGTCACATAACTCCTCATGGTTTGAGATTTATGGCCTTATGAAGTTGGAGGACCCTCATATGTTGGCTTGAAGCACCAAAAGGTCAAATAATTCAAAGAGCTTGCAAAGAAGAAATTTTTATTTAAATGATAAAGTAAAGTGACAAAGTCAAGAATACTATTTAAATGATAAAGTGAGGTGATAAAATCGAGGAGGATTATTTAAATGATAAATTAATGGAGAACTTTCTATTTATGGAAAGTGGTTAACCCTAAAATGAGGAAAATATGTTAAGTGATCTAGAAATGGGTTAAGTGACCTAGAAGTGGGTTAAGTGACCTAGAAGATGAAGAGTATAAATAAGAGGCAAGGGTCTCTTGTGAAGTACATCTCTTATGCATATCTTGAGCATGTATTGAAGATCTATTCAGAGAGAGAGAGAGAGTATGGAGGATCTCACAGGCACATCAAAGTTTCGGCAAAGTCTCAGATCATGACGACAAAAGTCTCAGAGGTTCAAAAACCCTAGTTTTGAGGTATGTGCGGGCTTCAGTGAGCCAAGGCGCTTACATATGCCAGATGAATGAAGGCAGGGCATGTATAGTGGATGAATTCAATGAATACTTGTTGTTGAGCTGATGACATGATCCTAAAGACTAAAGTAGGTTCCAAATATGCATTCTATGGGCTCAGATCTTCCACATATATTCTGGTATGGTTGTATTATTTCCTTGATGGATACTCTTGTTTATTGTGCAGTGAATGATTAAGGCATTCTTGATATGGATATTCTATTGTGGTTTGTGTTGGTTTATGGAGTGAGAAACACTCTTATGATTCAATGTTGATATGATTTCTATAGTATATTGGTTTCTTATACATTATTGAGCAGCGTTCATATTGTATGGGTTAGGAGAATGAGTAAGTTGTTGGAGAGCTTGGATGTGTTGTGACTAGATGTGGGTCAGATTGGGCAGTGAAAGATAGAAGGGGATGTGATTGCAGGTTGCAAAGGATCTAAGTGTGTGATGAGAGGAAAACCCTAGTTTCTCAAAAGGTATATGCAGGCCATAGTATATACTATCCGCGTACATTCGCGAGATGTACTACTAGTAGGGCGCGTACATACATGTGTTGCACTACCGACATGTCATGTACTTGTGACATATTGATATATCTGGAGGATTTTTTCCTCATATCATTTGGTGCTGAGGATGTAAGTTGAGTCTTACATTATAGAGCTGGTGCTCTTGTAGAGTTGTACTATATTCAGTTGTTGTTGATAAACCCAAGGATTGTAGTTCGTAATAAAAAGAAAATTGTACATACATCTTGTGTTCTTTTTATTCCTTGTGGTGGTGATTTGTTGATGATATATTGTTGATATATGTTGCTGATATATGTTCACATCTAACTGGTTATAAATGACAACAATAAGTAAATGAGTAAATGGTTATTGCTAACTAGGGAGTTTTGTGAAAGAGGGAAGTTTTGGGAAAAATATCCCTACATTGTTCACCCCCCCCCTCTCAGTGTAGTAGGTGTGTCCAACAATTGGTATCAGAGCATACCTTCACTATAAGCCTTAACAAGCTTGGAGGAGATCCATGAACACACAAATGGATGATGAAGTTCCAATCCTTGATGAGGAAAACTTTTCTACTTGGAGAATAGAGATGAGAGTACATTTGAAGGAAATGGGAGCGAGTATTTGGAAGGCAGCCATTGGTGGATCAGTTTCCTTGAAGAACAAGTCAAATTATGCACCTCAAAGGGAAGGAAAGAAGAATGATGCATTAGCTATCAAGACCACTCTTTGTGGACTCTCCATCCCTATCAAAGAGATCATGGGACAATGCACTTCCGCCAAGGATCTATGGCTAAATCTAGACAAGACATATCAGAGAAAGAAAGAAGATATTTAATACCACTCCATCAAGATCATTAAAGGTAAAGAATCTTCAAAAACTCTTGATTGCATTATTTCTAAATGTGATCTTGAAAACATTTCAAATGAAGACAAAGGATCATGTGATGATGTTGGCACAAAGAAAGATCTTGAAAACATTTCAAATGAAGGCAAAGAATCATGTGATGATGGTAAAAAGGAAGATCTTGAAGATATTTCAACTGAATGTAAAGAATCCTCAAAGACCCTTGATTGAAATAATTCAAAGTGTGATAATATTGAATATTTTTCTACAAGTGAAGAAGAGAATCTATAAGTAGCTTGTATAGAATCAATTGATTATTATCTCATGGAAGAAGTAGAAGAAAAACTATTAGAACTTCAAAAGAAAGTTGAAGATGGTCTATATGAATATAGCAATGACCACTATTATATAGACTATAGATATCTTTCGGATAACACTAAAAAGTTCCTTAAGAAGAGTCAAACTCACATCTTGAAGTTAAAGGAAATACTCAAGGAACAAGAAGAGAGTAATAAGACTCAATTAGAAGAAAAGGAAGAAGAGATCACAAGACTAAGGAATGAAAGGGATGATAAGAAGGTATATGATGATATTATCAAAAGTATTGAAACTATTTTCCATCTCAAGACCTAAATTGAAGAAGCCAAAAGGATAGAAGAACTATTGAAGAATCAAATAAATGAAAAAGAAGAGTCATGTCATAAGTTATAAGCAAAAGTTGTTGATCTTAGAAAGAAGGTAGAGAAGTCAAACAAATTCTTGAATAGCTCACAAATATTGAATGAGATCTTGGAAATTCAAATATAACCATATGATAAATCAAGCCTTAGATACAAGAGAGAATCTACACATGTTGAAACAAGCACCTCAAAGAAGCATGAGGTAAATCCCTCACTCTCAAAGGTTGAAGACAATGTCGAAAATCAACCATCTACACAAGGAAAAGAAAAATTCAAAAGAAAAAGGAAAGGAAGACATCAAGAAGCCATCTTTTGGACACCAAAGCAAAGGTATGAAAGTGTTTTTCATGGTCAGTTTTATTCATGTAATGAATATGGTCACAAAGCCTTGGAATGCAGATCTTATGCAAGTAGAAATAAAGGAATATTTCATAGCACCATAAGATGTTGGAGATGTGATCAAGTAGGACACATTGTTGTTCACTGTAACACCATGAGATGCTACATATGTGGTGGATTTGGACACAAATCCTAGGATTGTTGGAGTACAAGAAGAAATTCCACGATGAGGACTTCACATAGCATGACTAGAAGAAGGAATGAATAATAAAGGGATACATATTTGAAAATATGGAAGCTCAGAGATCAAGTTCTAAGAAGCAAGGACACCTTCAGAATTGGGTGAAGAAGACTAAGCAACCAGAACAGAGTGGAAGCCTTAAGGGAATCCCAAGTGTGTTATCTACTGAAGCATATGCGGGTGACAGTGGTAATAGGCACGTACATATGTGGGATGACCATGAATAGGTCGCGTACATACGCAAATTGTCTGTGCAACATGCCAGGCATATTTGGTAAATCCTTGGGAAAAAGGCAATGCACATGGGTTGCAGCTTGATGTGATGATATAAATCTGTGTTGTAGGTTCTGACATGGTTTGTTGTAGGTTCTGACATTGTTTGTTGCAAGTTTTCATGATTCCATATTGGATTATGTAATGTGATGATAAAAAATAATTAAAGGCTATCTTGGATGCATGGAACTAACCCATGAGTATGGATTGAGGAAATTTTTGTTGAAGAACAATGTTGGTTATGACAATGAAGTTATGGCACCTTGGTTATGTGATATATCATGATGTTACTAGCTAGATATGTCATTGATATATTGGAGCATACTACTAGTACATGTATTGTTTCATGCTTGGTATTTGTTGTAGTGAATGAAGGATTGAGGCTGATTTGTTGGGGTACATGACTGGTGCATATTTGATTTTCATTGATATATCTTATGATGTATTATTAGAAGAATATTTGTTGGATATCTTGGTGCATGCATTTGGCATATGGATAGGCTACATGTTGGGACATGTAGTTGGTGAATTTATTAGGTGATTGTGTTGTACATAATTGATCTATAGTTGATGCATGATTGGTACATTTCTAGTACATTGGTAGAGGCACCTACTAGCAACTTGATTGGCACATAGTTTATGGAGGATTTGGCATACATGTATGAGGATTCATCATGTTGTGGTATTGGTGCATGGTTGATGTACTTGATTGGTACAAGTGGTGATACATGTTGATGTACAGGTTTGGTACACTCATAGATGGTATATGGTTGGATGATAAGTACTTGGCTAAAAGTACACCATTGGTATTACTTGATTAGCATATACTTTGGTATATGAGACATTTGATGGTTGTGGCACTTGGTTCATGGTAGAGGTATATCATTGGTGATACAAAACTTGTTTTGAAGCACATGGTTTATATGTTGGTAGAGGCATATGGTTGATACATTCCATGGATGATATATTTTGGCACATTGTATGGTGTTGATGTACATGGTTAATGTACATGGGTGTTGTGCATGATGAGAACACATTTTGGTATAGGATGTACTTGGTTGATATTTTGTTCATGATTCTATATTTCATGGTTGACATATCTTTTGCTTCATGATGTTTGGTATGACATAAATTTGATGAATGGATAGGTCCAAGAATTGTCATAGAAAGAGAAGTTGATCTATGATCCGATTGAGCAGTAGCATTTGCAGCAGAAGAATGTGTTCATATTGCAGAGAATATATGGGGACACATACCCATAGGGGGATTCATTCTTCTTCCCATGATTCTAGGAGGAAATATCCCTATACATGAAGAAAGAGCACATAAGAATATTCCAGGAGGAGAGATGGTCACAGGGGGGTATGAGCGATGTATCTTCAACATTACATCAGAGTGATATCCCTTGTTCAAAAAGGGAGATATTTTTCAGAGGAAGATCAAAGGAATTCAGACAGGGGGAACATCCCCAAGGATATTTCAAGTAGGGGGAGCATCCCCAAGGGAAGAATGACCCTTTAACATTGATGTCAAAGGGGGAGAGATAGTCACATTTATGTGATTGATGTTTATTGATGGGGAGAGATAGTCACATTCATATGATTGATGACTATTGATGTATGACATTCCTTGTCTAGATGTTGACATTAATGATTGGTGTTGAAATCAATGTTGGTATTGCCATCAATACCAAAGGGGGATATTGTTGTATCATGTTGTCATTGATTCCAAAGGTTTGATTGATTGATGTCAAGTAATTGATTGATTGATGATTGATGTCAAGTGTAATATGTATTTTCCTTGATGAGAATGGATAGATGTCAAGTGGAATCATAGTCATATGATATCATGCATATATGAATATGGATCAATGATTTGTCATTGATATGATGAATAGATGAAGATGGATCAATGATTTGTCATTGATACATGATGCAAAGATGAAGATGGATCAATGTGGTTTCCTTTCATATATGATGCATTGTTGGTTGATAAGGTGTACAAATGGATGAACTCCAAAGTGGTCCCCTTATGGTGAAAGCCCTCATGGGAAGACACTTTACGGTTGAGTTATCCTTGAAGTATGGTTGGAGAACCCATGCTTAATTGTGGAATAATGAGATGAATATCAGTGAATTTGTAAGTGAAACTATCATAGATGGATAGTGCTTGTCATGCCATTTCCGGTGGTATGTGGAATGCCACATAACTCCTCATGGTTTAAGAGTTATGGATTTATGAAGTTGGAGGACCCTCATATGTTGGCTTGAATCCCCAAAAGGTCAAAGAAGTCAAAGAGCTTTCAAAGAATAAATTATTATTTAAATGATAAAGTAATAGAAAAATTTCTATTTATGGAAAATGGTTAACCCTAAAATGAGGAAAATAGGTTAAGTGACCTAGAAATGGGTTAAGTGACATAGAAGTGGGTTAAGTGACCTAGAAGATGAAGAGTATAAATAAGAGGCAATGGTATCTTATGAATTACATCTCTTATGCATCTCTTGAGCATGTATTGAAGATCTATGTTGGCCCTTGGTTATGGAAGTAAGTGAAGATTAAGGAAGAAACGATGAAATGTGAACTGCATGGAAGACACAATGACTGACACTGGGTTGAAGTGAGCAAAAGAGAAGAAAATACGGAGCGAAGTGAGAGAAAGAAAGTCATTGGATGAGAATATTGAGGATGACAGATCAACAAGGAAGATGGATCATGGACAACTCAGAAAGAGGAAAAAGCCACCAATGGATTCTTTGGAGCACCTCGCGGGAAAGAAGGAAAGACAAACTGGCGAAGCCTAGAAAACGCAAGTCAAGTTGACCTAGGGTTTTAGACACCTAGGGTTTTAGTATCTAAGGTTTTGAAACCTAGGTTTCAGCCTAAGGTGGTCGGTGAGCTATTGTAATGTATAAATAAAGGTCAAGAGGACCTGGGATGCATTCATTCAGAGATCTGTGGATGTAGCCCTAGGGAGAAGGTGAACCACATATATTGGGTGTTATGTGTTATTGATGATGTGTTCTTTAATTTTGTTACTCTGATGATGCATTAGTATGTTAGATCTAAGATATACTATGCAAAGTAGGTTTAAGTTGGTAAATCATATCTAGATGTTGTGTTGTTGTTGTATTGGATCCACTTTGCTTTTCCTCTGGTTGTAGACACCTGTGTCCTGCAACCCCCTATTGCTACTTTAGGTGAGACTACATCTACTTCATAGGTATTTTCGAAAGGGACAGTAGTTAGGGCTTGTTGGTGCACTATTAGAGCTGAAACCTGGGTCTGACCCTGTGCCAACAAATGGTTCTATTGTTGGGACCTAAAACTGTGATTGATGGTAACTGAGGAAAAGAAATAAAGCTATGTGTGTAGATTTTTTTCTTTACTGCGTAGTACTCTACTTGACTTACGAAGCTCTGTACTAAGAGAGGAGGAAGATCTGAAGAAAAGAGGTAAGATCTGAAAGATTTCTGCTTTGTTAAAGGTAAGATAAGTGGAAATTTTTGTTTCGAAAGTATGGATCTAGGTTTGTTTGATAAATTTTGTCCTAGTCTGAAAATTAGGGAACAACTAGATGAAAGAAGGTTTGATATGAGTAGATCTGATAGAAATAATGAAAGATATGTTATTCCTATGCATATAAAGAATGTTTGGACTAACAAATGGATGCAGGATCCTAGGAAGAATTTTCTACAGATTATCTACTATGATCCTAGTGCATAGTACAAGAAAGGCTAGGGATCATTTAATAGAAAGAGAGGATTAACTCGTCATTACAATTACAGAAGACCGAGACATATTGCTAAGGAATGCTCGGGTAGAAGACCTAGTTGTCTTTGTTGTAAATCTATGGACCATGAAGTTTTGGATTTCCATAGAATGATTGCTAAGCTTGAAAGAATGAATATGGAACAAGAAGACCATGAGAAAGGCCAAGAAACTGAGACCATGGCAGAACCCCAGAAAGAATCAGAGATTTTATTAATGCAAATGAAAGAAACCTTGAAGGATCATAGAGATATCAACTTATCATAGATCTTCAAAGAAAAAGAGTGCATAGAAACAAGAATAAGAGACTTCGACATAAACTATGTTCTGGATAAGGAAAAACAGGTGAATATCATGACAGATAGAACCTAGGAAATTTTAGGAAATCCTGCTATGGTTCCTTCATTGGGAGGAATAGGATTATTTAGAGGAAAGTTTATAACCCTATGTGGAATACTTACCCAAACCTCTATGAGTGCTCATGGAACTTTGATAGAGGAATGATTTGAGGTTGTTAAATTTATTGAGAACAACACCCCATTTCCTATGTTACTAGGAAAACCTTGGATTGAAAAAGATCAGACTCAAAGAAAAGAAGAGGAAGCTCTAGAACATAAAACAAAAGAATTAAAATATTTCATGACTAGGAGGATAACGCACTTGATCGAAGAACGGGAGAACAGGTCGAAGCTGTTCAGAACCAAAAACTTGGATGTCGAAGTTGAAAGAGCACAAGAAGACTTGAAACACCTGTCTATACAAAAGAGTAGAGCACCTACCCCAGACAAAGAAGAAGTATTTCCCTTGAACCATAGTAAAGACCATCAACAACGCAAAGTTACTATGCCAATAAGAGATAAGAATCAGAATGGAAAGAGGAATACTGAGACCCAGATCATAGGGAAGAAGGCTAGAAAGCTCAACAAGAAGAAAGAAAAGTTGGAGAAATTACAAGAAGTTCTAGAGAAGACTTCGCAGAAGGAAGGTCTCCATAATTTGAACTTCACTGGAATATCAGAGCAGCTCAGATTGGCACTTTGCCATGGTGGAGCGATATGACTATTGGAGGTATTATAACCATTAGATTGATGTTCCCAAATGGTTAGAACAACAATTATGATCGGAAATCTTACCATATGACCTTTGGGACTGCGTTGTAATGGACAAAACTGCATTGATGAAGGCATCTTGTCTGTTGGCGGGATCCGTTACATCGTTGTCTACTTATTTCGTCGATTGTTTCGATGAGAACACTTTCGCAAATTGTATCTGAGCCAAAAAGAGAACTCATTGTTACCGCGTTGTGTTTACTGATATTTCACCACCTGTTCTATTGCATTGAGCATTTCTTCATCGACCTAAGTTCTCCGATCTCGAGCATGCATGTCAGACAAACTTAGCGTCGTAGAAAATTCTGTTGAAGAAGTTCTAATCAAACATATGGATAAGAAGGTTATGTCCATTGGAATTCAAGCTTCATCGTTGCGAGGAGTGCAAGCCTCCATATCAAATGCTCACAGATCTGGACCATCCCGAGACACAGATGAGAAAAGAACCAAGCATAGAGATGACTTAGTGAATGCGAAGTTAATCCCATCCATCCTGCCTGACTACATCACACCTATGGCCGGTGTGATGAGTCATGATAGTGTTTTGAGGAACTTTGACTACACAGTCATCACAACGTACCTCCCGAAGAGGATACACATAGGCAAGCCTTAGTCAGATAAGATCATGACACTAAATATCAATGACTTCAACTTAGGGGATCACAATAACTTCAGCATGCTCACCCCTCACATGTATTTGACTAGGATGAAGGGGAAGAAGTCGAGGATAATCCCCAAAACATGGAATATGGACCTCGCACATTCCACTATCTTGAACGTAATGAAGATACCCCATTGCGAAAGGCACCATAAGGTTAACGCATGCATTAAGCTACTGCTGGCGAGCTTCCATGGTGTTTATTTGTGGCTAGACAAATGCATCATTGTCAACCTGACCTTGATCCATCGGATCATCGGATTGAGAATGCATGGACTAGACCCGCAAGAATTTTACCCAGGAAAGGCTCCAGACCGTGCCCTGGCATAGAATATTAAAGATACCTACGACGATGTGGAGAAGGGGAAGAGAGGCTATAAGGTAGCCTCCATCTAGAATGGAACAATGCTCCTTGCTTTCCAATTGATTGTTGGTAAGCTAGTCCGGAAGAATAGACCCATGCAGGTCATAGGGTTTGTTGTTGACCTCATAGGAAAATGCATGGAGGGGCTACAGATGAACTGGGAAAAGTACTGAGTGAACGAGTTAGAACAAGTCTTCCATGAATCTCAAGATCAGGCCTATGAGTTCTATTTTAGTTGGTTGTTGATCCTCATCACATTCATAGATTGGGAGATGCCAAAAGGTGCAACCTTCCCTGACTTAGATCCATCTGAATCCTTAGCCGTGAAGTTCACCTCGCTTTGGTATTCAAGAAACATGGGAAAACAATGGCAGTCAAACACGATGTTCCACACCTACTACATGCAGTTAAAGAGGGATATTGAAGTTGTCCCTCGTATGATGTCGAACACTCTGCACAGGTTTAGACCATTTGTGAAATTCCACGCAGATAGGAATTTTATCTATATCACTGCATGTAGAGACAAACACAGTGAATTACTACAGAGTTATTACAAAATCACAGAGGAGGACCTAGAAGAAATAACTAATGAATGGCTTGCAGAGCTCCTTATCCCTGTTGACCCTGCAAAATTGTCTAATCCCGAACTAATCGGAAGCTTAGAGGTCACTCATGAAGGGAATGATACACCTAGAACTAGCAGAAGGAAGAAGATAGAAGAGGTCCAACAACTAAGAAGTGCACCAGAAGAAACTGCTTTAGAATCACCTGGAGGAGGAGGTGATGACGAAGTAGATAAAGAAGAGAAAAATGGAAAAGAAGATCAGTAGAATTAAGGTGAAGTAACACCACCACAGAATCCCTCTGGTGACGCAAAGTCATATAACAAGAGAAAGGTTCCCTCCATGAAACCTACATCACGAAAGAAGTCCAAAGCTAGTAAGACGAAGCTGCAGACTGTGCTCACGCTTGATGACTTGAACTTCAACATCGCAGCTGTATCACATGCCTCAAAAGATATTTTGTAGAGAAATGAAGAAAAATAAGAAGCTATGTATGATAGAATTGAGACAGAGCTAAGAGGTTTCCAAAAATCCCTTCACTCCATCCACGCAGTATCTACTGCACCCCCGCCATCAGAAGAAACAGAGTTGGGAGACGAGCTTACCCGACTCTGCAGAATAGCCGATGTGACTGAAGTTCACCTTTGTTGCACATAGGAAGAAAAATAACATGCCACAGTGGCCTTGAAGAAATAACAAGAGGAAGTGATCGAGCAATGTCGAGTTTCACAACAAGAGAAGGATGACCTCCAAACAATGTTCGAAGAGGAGAAAGCGTGGATCCAGCAAGAGAAAAAAAAACTGCTCGTGGAGAAGGTTGGAGTAAAAGAAGTAGTTAGCAGAGCACTTCACTCTATGATGGGATTAGAGAAAAAGGAGGAAGGCCCAGTGGAGCATCAAGTAACGAATCTTATTGAAGCCATTCAACAACTTCAACACAAAATAATATATCTAGTGCTAAAAATAGTGCCAAACACTCCGCAAGATGTGCGGGATCAAAGAGAAGCAACTGATTGGAGTGCAGTTGAGAGAATCAAGACCTTCACCAAGGAATGTAAACAAATAAGGGATCGCAGTGCCCAGACTTATGAGTGACTTACTGAGGATCCTGAACTAAATAAACTGGAGTCCCAACTCCAAGAGGAAAAGCAGAAAGCAACAATAATATAGGCATAGTTGAAGCTCTTGTCTGCAATTGAGAGAATGAAAATATCCCAGGAATGGTGCATTTTTCAACAACAAGTCCATGCCATATAGATCAAAGTCATGGAAGTGACTTAGAGGCTCCAACCAGTCTAGGAGGAAACTTGCCAACTGTTTAAAGATATTGAAGGACAAGGAACATAACTATAACAAGTAGTCACTACAGTTAAGAAATGATTGGAAGGACCTGTGAACGAGGCAGTTCTTCAAGAGTTCACTGAGTAGGAGGCCTTGGCGCAGCAACAGGTTGAAGCAGCTCGAGGATTTTGAGGCAGAGATACCCAGATAAGAGTGACTCAGGAAAATTCACAGGTGAGTGTTTTATCTATGTGGATATCGATGGCCACCCACCTTTTCCAACTAGCTCAAAACAATTTTCTAGCAATTTTGGCAATTTACTATTTTTAGCAGTTTTTAACTTTCAGGGCCATTTTGAGGGCCTAAATGAAGTTTTTTCGGGATCGAGGTTCTCAATGATAGATGAAGTCATTATTGATCCCCCAAAATGATTATCCTTGATGATACCTTTCCAACGAGCTATCATGCACCTAAAACAAAGATAGTATGCAAACGTTACGATCCTGGGAAGTTGATGTACTAACTTACCCAAGCGGGGCCCACATGAATTTTGGCACTTCATCTCCTAGGTTTAGGTTTTTGGATGGCTAGGATTTTTGGCATTCCTGTTTATTGTAAAAAGGCCTTCAAAGCCTCCTTTTAATCATCTTCTTGCGAATGCGAGTAGTCGTCACATCTCTTCTCAGAGATAAGCTGCCACCATTCTAGCGAGTCTTTCACTCTGTATTTTTACAGTCTCTGTACATTTATTTCATTAATAGAAA
>ML816866.1:28715-40664 GCA_009831015.1 Picea engelmannii
ATATATATGTATATATATATATATATGTATATATATATATATGTATATACATATATATATACATATCTTGTTTCTAAATATGTAATTACTAACATTTACTTCTAACAACTCATCATGCAGGAACTGTATATATTGACATTGATGGGTGAAAGGCTTGAGGAGATATCCTATTGATGTGCATTAAACCAAGATTTGTGGGGGTTTATATTATCCCTTCCGAGTGTTGATTTCAAAATCATGAAATGGCGTTCACACGTTGACGCCTTGCCACGTTCACGAAACCTCCAATCCTTAATTTCTCTTCGTCGTACCCGCCACCTTCACATTTATAAATATGAAATAAGTAAGATTTACTGCTAATAGTTCATCATGCACCACCCATACAGATTTTCATTAATCAACAAAAGGATCGAGGATATTTCCCATTCATAATCATTTAACCAAGATTTAGCAGAGAGTTACATTATCGGCTCTAACTATGCATTTCAACCATCATCTGAAGAAAACTAATGTTCTCATAAACCTATGGAATCATCTCGACAACATTTTTGTGGAGATACAGTGAACATCTTCGGGCGCGAGGACTAGAACTTCCAGTGGTCCAAGGCATATTCTTATTACTCAACCTCTGCCACAAAGAACCAAGTAATTTGGACCTCTGGTATTTCTTGTGCAGGCTATGTCCCTAAGGTTTTTGACTGTAAGGACCTAGTCTCTTGGTGGGCCGATAAATTTATTTTAGACAAAATAATTATTCCACTGCGGGACCGCTCTTATGTTTCTTTGTCACCTCAGGTCTTCCACCAAATGCTAATATTGTTAGAGCCAACATTGATGTTCAGAGGAGAAGATTGCAAACAGTTCCTAGAAAAGCATGATAACGGGTTGGACCTCTTGCCCCATTTATTGGAAAACCCGCTTCTAGTTCCTGAAGATATTACAAGATTGCAGGTTAGTTCATTTAGAAATCCTTTTCGCAAAATTGCCTGTTTGTTTACAAGAATAACGGGACAGGAGTCCACAACAACTATTTCCTGGATGGCTCTTTATATTTTGTATTTCATAGTCAACGAACAAGCCATTTTTGATTGGGGAAAGTTAATTTCCCATTAAATTTGTTCCCAATTGTCAAGCTTCAAAAGGGAAAATAAATTTTATATGTCATCCTAATTAGTTTTTGTGATAGCGCATTTCTGTCGATTTCCACAACTGTCTCTGTCCAAGGTCACTTGGGAATTCAACTTAGTAATGTTTTTGTACCAGGCCTTGTGGAAGCACAAGTCTTCCCACTATTTTTATGGGGTTTTTAATGGCTTTGTGTCTGTTTTCAAAGTTTTGTTGTTAGGAGAAGATGCTCCCCGCATATCTGAATAGGCAATCCAATTTTTTGGACAGGAAGGGGATACTCAAACATTTGGATAATTACACTATCATAAGAATTTTTGGCTCCACGGAAAAACTTGCTCTCCTTCCATTTCACATTATGGACAGAATGTTTGTTGCAGAAGTAGCATGAAAATACAACTACTGGTTGCATCTGTTGCAAAAGAACAAAAAAAAATAGTTGATTCCTCTTCCTTGGAAAGTAGGGGAGTTCGTGTTGAAAAACATCAACAAAATTTATGAATTCGCAGCGCATTATTGCATCTCCAACCTGGGATATGCTAAAATCATAAGAGGGTTCGACCCCTATAATATTTTTCGACAAAATTTACAAACACTTGGCCTCGACGATTTGTTTTTCAAAAAACACTTGCCCAAAAACAGAGACATTGGTGACAACGCTCCTGCCTCTGATGCTGGTGACCTAGACATAGTGCAAAGATGCACTAAATTGTACACACAACAGGGGAAAGGCCCCGGTGACAAGAGTGTTCAATCAGAAAATAGCACTCCAAAAAGTACGACATCCCAGAGCATCACTCCAACGGTCCACCATAGCAACAAAGAAAATCAAAGTTCTTCAAATGGAGGAGGAGATAACAACCCTCCTCACTCTAAAATTGATAGTTCTCACAAGCTTCCAGTAGAGAAGAAGATAAAAAAAAATGTGGGGCAAGTAGAAGAGTCAGAAATTCAGAGTGAGAACATGGAACTTGACACTAATCTGGATAGCATGCTCTGCTACCTTGGTCAGCCCAAAGACGCCATACAACATAGTTGTCGAATGGACATATCCATTACCAAAATTTTTGAAGAAGATGAATCCTTTGTGTTCCAGAGCGTTGTTTTTGATACAGTTCAAAAAATTGATAATTGAGAAAAAGATGTAAAAAATAAGAAAGGAAAATATCATTCAGAGCTTGACCTTGCCAACATGCGGTTGTCCCAAATATGTCAACTTCAGAACGCAAGTGGAGAATCACTTCATGATTCCATTGGAGGCATCGAGGATGAGAATGTCATACTGAAGGACCGAGTCAAGGAATTGGAAGAGGATTTCATTCCTATGCCATTGTTTGTCAATCCTTTGGCAATAGCCATGCCTTCCACCCCTACAGCTAATGTAAAATCATCCTCCACCCTGCTCGCATCCTGTAGAGGATATGTGGAGAATAATATCAAGAAAAGAATGGAACTGGTTACCGAGGCATGGAAAACATCACAAACCATCACTTCCCTTGGAACCAGGGTACATAGTTTGCTCGAACATTTGCAGGTGGAGTTAAAATATGAAGAAAATTTCTTTTTAAAAATGGTCCTTCCTTTTGGCACCATTGTCAACAATATGACATAAACAAAAAGAAGAGAACAAGATATTCCATCCAAAAACCAGATCAATAAATTGAATGCATGTTGGAAATAAAAAGTGAAGAACATGCATCTCCTTGTTCAGTCATGTGACCAAGCCATATCGAATAAAGATAAATTATTCACAAGGCTGTTAAGAATAAACTTAGCTAGAAAAACCAACGTCTTCCAAGACCTCGACTTACTCGCAAACTCCTTGCCCTTAACTAGACAAGAGTTTGATAAACAGGTTTCTATGTTTAATGCCTTGTCTCTAGAAAAGTTTTACAACATCCTTCAGTTTTATCAAGCTCACATCAACGACTGGGTAGTCAAATATTCAGTACAGAATGAGGAAATTCATCAAGCTCTGTGTAATCTTTCTATCGAATTCTGGGAATTAGAAAATGATATTTTCAACATAAAAATCCAGAATGAGATCAACGTCGCCCCAATTAGAAGCTACATTGAAGAATGGCTCGAAAGGGAATTGAAGCAGGCCGCCAACGAAAGGAAACAGGTAGTTTCCAAGATTCCTGTAGTCATCGATGACATCATTGAAACCGCAGTCATTGACGACATCAATGAAATGGGAGCCACAAGAAAATAGCCAAAAGGATCATATGTAACCTCATTGTAAGTCTACTGATCGCATCCTTCTTTGTTTATCAACCCAGTTATTCCACTTTTTTAAATAGAGATGTGTAGGCAAACACTTATACCTTTCAATTTATTTATTTTTGCAGGTATTGCACTCTATCTTCTTTCTACAGTCTTGTTTCTTGTACATATTTCTCTAATGGTTTGCGGGAGCCCCAATCCTAGTCTACATGAAAAACACATTGAAATTTTGATTTATATGTAATAGACTTTAATTTTTTGTATATTTCATAATTTCCAGTAGTATGTAACAAACTTTTATTTTTTGACATATTTCAAATAAAATTGTTTTCTTATCTCCTTTTAAATTTATGTTTTCATACATTTTTATCTTTCACCAGTCTGTATGACAAATGCATTTAATTTTTTATATGTAACAGACTTTTATTTTTTTGTATATTTCAAAATAAATGGTGCTCTACATGCCAAGCGTCATTCACTTATGCCCAATCTTCCATGATATACATTTCAAAATTTCCAGTAGTATGTAACAAATTTTTATTTTTTTACATATTTCAAATAAAATCGTTTTCTTATCTCCTTTTAAATTTATGTCTTCATACATTTTTATCTTTCACCAGTCTATATGGAAAATGCATTTAAATTTCCAAATTTTTTCTTCCACTATGAACAAATTTGTAGTTTGTTATATACTTTCAAAAAATAAATGGTGCTCTACATGTCAAGCGTCATTTACTTATGCCCCACGTTCCGTGATATACATGTTGCACACAACATTTATGTGATATACATTTTGCACCAAACACTTCTGTCATTTACAATTCGACCCCATTTTCCACAATCTACTTTCTAACCTCGTTGGCAGGGACTACGTTGCCATGCAGCCTTGTTATAAAATATTTCAACACATTTTTAACCATTTTTGGATGGAAAGTCACATAATTAATACATGTATTAGCAAACATAACAAAGAGATTTTCAAAGGCACCATACTGTCAAAACTATAAAAACTGATTTTAGAAACTTTGAACATGGTTTTACCCATGGTTCTACCACTTTGCGTAGTTTTCTAACATTTTTCCATTAGAAATGAATGGAATATCGACTCTTTTAAAAACCCTTTCATAACAATTCATTTTTAATAACCATTTAAGAATTAATGAATGGTTAGAAAGAAACAATCTCTATGAATTACACTCTAAGTTGTTGTAAATTTATAATATTTTTTAATGGAAAACATTATTTTACATTAGTGATAATTAAGTGAGTGGTTCCATGACATGATTACTAGAGATCCATGCTTTTGTAACACCCCCATCATTACGACTACAAGCAAAGCAAGGTGAAAAAAAAAAAATCTTCATTTGGCAAAAATGCAATGACGACACAGTTAACCATGCCTAGACAAAGAACACACGCACATCGATTAGGCAACAGACTACTATGACTCCACGCACTGGCACAAGGGAAACTGGGCAAAACATGCGTAAAACATCAAGGAGAGATGACTACCCTCCCGACGCAACATGACCTCACCTACGATCTAAGGGACAGCACCCCCATCCCCACAAAACGGTCTTGACGGCTAGTTAACTAGAACCTCGATGGCACACAACCAAATGCATGAAGGCATTGCAACCCAAGCACCATCAAAAAACTTACAAGATCAACAAAAACCACTACGGGAAGTACAGGCCCCAACCAAGTTGTCAATCACCTCTATCCAATAGGGCATGCAATGATCCCCTCATTAGGAATCATGTCGTCCCCAGGCGATAGGTGCGATGATAACCCTGGCACTACAACATAACCTAGCGAGACCAAGGACTCAAGAAAACCAACGCGCTAGGAGCCGAAACAACTGACAAGTATACTACGCCCACATCCTAAGAAATCGGTCGACAAGACCCAAGATGACATTGTTCGATGGGAGTGCAAGCTAAAACACGACTTCACCAACAACCCCACCATTCATCAAGTCTAAACTAGTCAATAATTACAATTTGTTTTAACATTGATTACTAATCTAAATTTAGCAAGTCTAAATTACAATCTAATCTAACATTAAATACAATCAAATTCAGAAAGTCTAAATTACAAATTGGTCATAAATTTACAATCTGATTAACATTAAAAAATCGTCAAGTCTACATTACAATTTAGTCATTAATTTTCAATCTAATGACAAGTCTAGTTTAATCAATACTAAAACTAATGGACAAGTCTGGTCAACATAAATTTAAAGGTTGTCTATTCACATGAAGAGGTTGTCTACAAAAATGCTAATAAATTATTGTATAAAGTAAATATAAATTACCATGGTTGTAAAATTACTGTGCAAATTATACATGGGCCATCAATTTAAAAAAAACAGAATGTGTGTAGCTTGACAAGTCACCTGGCAATCTAAAAATAAAAATGACCAGAATATATATAACGTGTTTTAATCAAGGTTATACATTGGCTATCAAATTAAAATCGGATTTCGCATAGATTGACAAGTCACCTGGAAATCTAATAAAATATGACCAATAATAAAATGTGTTTTAATCAATTATACATTGGTTTTCAAAACGGAATGCGTGTAATTTGAAAAGTCACCTGGAAAACTAATAAAATATGACCAGTAGTAAAATTCGTTTTAATCATTTATACATTGGCTTTCAAAAATGAAATGAGTGTAGCTTGTCAGGTCACCTGGAAATCTAAACAAATTTGACCAGAAATATAATTCATTTTAATCAATTATACATTGGCTGTCAAAAATGAAATGAGTGTAGCTTGTGAGGTCACCTAGAAATCTAAACAAAATCTAACCAAAAATATAATTCTTTTTAATCAATTATACATTGGTTGTCAAAAACAAAATGAGTGTAGCTTGTCAGGTCACCTGGCAATCTAAACAAAATCTGACCAGAATTATAATTTGTTTTAATCAATTATACATTGGCTACAAAAATGAAATGAGTGTAGCTTGTCAGGGCACATGGCAATCTAAACAAAATATGACCAGAATTATAATTCGTTTTAATCAATTATACATTGGCTGTCAAAAACCAGAATGCATGTAGCTTGCCAGGTCACTTGGCAATCTAAACAAAATCCGACCAAAAATAATAATTCGTCAGGCAAAATTTTTCTCCCAAATCAAATGAAATGCAACCTAAGAAGTGGAAAAATTGTCAGGAAAACAAAACAAAAATCAGTCTTAATCAAGAAACGATTGCAATCTGGAAATGGCTAAATCACAGTCTTAACTAGTGGTGAAAAATGCAGTCTCAATCATCTTCAAAAGTTAGAGTGCAGAGGTAAATAAATGTAGATAATATCCAGCAATGAAACACATTCAATATACCAAATGCAGAGCGATATTTATTCGTCAATAAAACACATTCAAGATAAAAAAATGTAGAGCAAATATATATCCGGCAATGAAACACATTCTAGATACAAAAATATAGAGAAAATATCCAACAATGAAATGCATTCAAGACACACAAATGTAGAGAAATATATATCCGGCAATGAACTGCATTCAAGATATAAAAGTGCAAAGCAATATTTATTCGACAATGAAACACATTCAGGATATAAAAACATAGAGATTGGGCCTTCAACTCAGAGGTTATCAATCAAGGACAAACATGGATAATCCTTCAAGGATATGCAAGGGTTTTTGGATTTTAGGAAATCATACGCAGAGGTACTCAATCTCTAGAAGAAGAAATGACCATCAATCAACCAAGAACAATCAACAGGGGAAGATGGATGGGCAGAAGCATCCTTAGCTCATCATCCACGCAAAAAAAAGCAGGGCGTTAGGATCTATAGGTATATTAACACTGAAGTGACGACCGTTGATCTGGCTCATGGATGACTACTTAGGTGAGGATTGATGAGCTAGGGATGAGGGCGAACTATGAAGCACAAACTCATCACAAAATCAATAAAACCATAGGATCGTCACAACATGCAGGGATTGAAAGCCAAGGGAATCAATCAACAGTGAGCTTAAGGCTATGGGGAAATTAAGTTATCAATTAAAATGCTAAGTCAAACATTTTCTTTACCCAATTAAAAATACAGAATTGAAAGTGTGGGTTATAATAAGAATCTACCATGCAAATTCAAGTAAGCATATCGTAGCCCAAGTCGTCCGCTCTAATTCATTATCCCATGTGCTTCGTGCAGCTCCCGCTTGCCGATCGATGAGACTTCACCAGTACCTCCCAGCCAACGCTAGGGGTACTCGTCTTCCCCCTTAGCCCCCCGAGCTGTAAAGGAGCCATGCACACTAAACCAAAGACAATCTAGCTCCCAGCTCTCCTCGCAAGGCCGAGCTACCACTCCTCACCGAGATGGGTATCCCAACTCCCACAACATAAGTCAGTCAAGTCCAAAATTCTGCAGTGTAACATTGTGCATAACAGAAGAGATCCATCATCCTTCTCCTCCCTCCTTTATTTAGAGTTTCTAAGTCCTTTACTTTCCCAAAATCCCATTTAATTTATTTTTCAATAATTTAATTCATAAAAATTATCCCCATACAAGTGTCACTCATCCCATTCATTGCACCATAAATTAATTTCATTAATTAATTAATTACTCCTATTTCTCTCACCCACCTAAAAGCATTCCTAGAATCGCTCCTAGGTGTCCCCATATCCCCTTAAACAATTTAATGACTTACCCCCTTACTAATTCACTAGTTGAGTTTAATTTAAAAATTTCTTAAATGTTAGATACCTTACTAAGTTAGTCTTTCTACTTCTTTTTTTTCCCTTGTGTTTCCCCTTTCTTTTTATGTTTCTCACTTTTTCCTAGTTTCCTAATTCTTTTAATTTTCCCTCTTTCCATTTTCATTTAAAACTCAAATTGGCAGGTGTAGAAAATTAATTTCTTCCCCTTTTCCATTTTAATTAATAAATTTTTAATTAGCATATGTGATAAAACAATTATTTCTCCCTTTTCCCCCTTTTCCCCCTTTTTAAATTTTATCCCCCAAAAGATTTTTATAAATTAATTGAATAACTTACCCCCTTCTCATCACATGATAAATGATGATTATCATTATTATTCATTTTTATTTTTTTATGTTTTTTATCACAAGTATCACTTAGACCTAGACTTTATTTTCCTAGGTTGGGCGACATTTTATTAGGGAAATTATTTTAAATCTTTCTTATCACCTTATTCATCCTAAGGCCATCTAGGTTTATCCATTTATTAATTAACAATGCGACGTGCCCTTCAGGACGCACTAGGTGCTCCAAGGGTGCCACTCACCTCATTCTATTTCCCTTGCAGGATGTTCCCTTCAGGACGCACTACATGCTCCAAGGGTGCCACTCGCCTCTTTCTATTTTTCTTACGCAACGTGCCCTTCAGCATGCACTCTGTGCTCCAAGGGTGCCACTCACCTATTGAATGACTTGGTAGACATCAAAAACCCCTGGAGTCAATACTCTGTCAGGTGATATTGTGGGAGACTAGGGGCCTCTAAGGAATAAGGCCCCTGCCTTATTCTGTGCCCCTTAGAATCATTGTGAGTGGTTGTCACAGTCGGACCTCACGACATCGTGGGTCTTCTCAAACTAGGTAATCATTAACCTACAGTTCGATCCACGGTAGGAGTTCTAGTAGGTTGTGGCAGGGCTATTGTCCACACCTCTCCATCAACATCTCGGGTAGTCGTGCTTGACCTCTCTACTCCACATGTGATTCTGGTCGACAAGCTATCATCAGCCTACATCATCAACGAATCATGTCAGAATATATCAATAATCATACCATCTAATTAGATGCACAAATGTCATATATACAACAATCAAACCCCAATAGTCCACTCCCCGACTCAATCTAGAGTCCAAGGGGTTCCATCGATGCCTCTGCATCCTCGAGGTCCAAAATCCTGCACACTCAGGAAAATTGAGTCAATAGTACATGTCTATGTCAATAAAAAAAAATAATATGTCATCATTTCATAATGCCTCATAATCATAATCAAATGCCCAAAAGTATAATAATCTAGATCACTCGCAAGCAAGTGTCCTCAAAGAATAAGTTTGCTTAGTGCACACAAGAGCGAGATGTTACATATACCCCCTCTTGGTCTAAACTTCGTCCCAAAGTTTCACAGTATATAAGTGCCGAAATAATTTGTATCATAGTATCATAAGTCTATCTATCAAACAAAAATGGAAACTGTTGGTGCATATCATATGCATCCTCCCAGGTCGCCGAGTGCAGACTATAGTTGTCCCACTGGAACTTGACTTGATCTACTGTTTGACATCGTAGTTGTCAAACACGATGATCCAGGATGCGGATCAAATCAGTCGTGAGCACCCCCTCATCCAATACCTACAAGGAACTCATGTCAATAACATGTGTAGGATCACTAATATAATGTCTCAAAACAAATATGTGAAAAATATCGTTCATACGCCTCAAAGAATCAGGCAAGGCTAGTCGATAGGCCACGGGCCCCTTCCTCTCCACAATTTCAAAAGGTCCCATGAACCTAGGAGAGAGTTTAGCTCCCTTTACAAACTTGATCGAACTCTTATGCAGTTTTTCCTGCAAGAAGACTCGATCCCCAACCTCGTAACCATGGTTGACACAGTGTGCATCGACATAACTCTTCTGTTGATCCCGTGCTTCTTTAATCCTTTGTCTTATTTTTTTCATTTTCTCTTCCATTTCTTGGATCGTTTATGGTCCCACCAGAAACCTATCCCCAATCTAATCCCAACTCAAAGGTGTTCGACATGGTCTCCCGTAAAGAAACTCGAAAAGCACCATCTTAATGGTGCTTTGGTAGCTGTTGTTATAAGAAAATTCCACTAGTGGCAAGAATTCTTCCCAATGCTTTTGTTGGTTCATCACATACATGTGCAACATGTCCTCCAAATTCTGGTCTGTTTGTTCGATCTGTCTATCTGTCTCCGAGCCTCTTGGAAACTAGTCCAAAATCGTCCAGTAAACATCGATCCTCGATCGGATATAATCCTCTTAGGCACGCCATGCAACCTCACAATCTCACTGATGAAAAATCTAGCTACGTCAAGTGCCTAATACGTCGTACACACAAGAATAAAATGAGCACTCTTCGTCAGAGTGTCGACTACCACAAAAATTGAGTCATGTCTCCTTGTCATCAGTGGAAATCCAACAATAAATTCCATCGAAATGATCTCCCATTTAGATTTCAGGATAACGTGTTGTTGTATTAATCCTACTGGATGTCTATGTTCAGCCTTTACCTGCTGACATTCTAGACCTTGGGCCACATAGTTAAATATGTCTGCCTTCATTCCCTTCCAAAAGAATAAGGGTTTAAGGTCCACTTGTTAATTTTTTCAAAACCCCAACCCAGTTTCAGTCTCGCTAATTTTTCAGCCAAATTTAAATGCCAAACTCAGTTTCAACACTGTTACGGCATATGTCACAGCAGTGTTTCAACATATGTCATAGCGGTGTTTCAGCATATGTAACAGCACTGTGTTTCAACATATGTTACAACACTGTGTTTCAGCATATGTTACAGCACTGTGTTTCAGCATATGTTACAGCACTGTGTTTCAGCGTATGTTATAGCACTATGTTTCAGCATATGTTACAGCACTGTGTTTCAGCATCTATCTCAGCACTGTGTTTCAGCATATGTTACAGCACTGTGCTTCATCATATGTTACAGCGGTGTTTCAGCATATAAAAACTTAACAGAAAATAAACTTTAGAACTGAAACATGAGAATTCTGAACATCGTTTTCAACGCAGAAATAAAATATCAGCAATATGCAAAACTCAGAAAATATAGACACAAAGATATTCAGTCTAACTTCGACCCTAGAAAAACCCACAAGGGGAAAACTAGTGAGAGAGGGCTTTCTATTATTTATGAGCTTCTGAGAAATTCTTTTACAGCATATTCATCTTCAGATATTTACACAAACTTATCTGGACATTCCTGTAGCTTTGCTCCTCGATTTCTGAACCAAAAATCCATACAACTTTACGGTTGTCCCAGCAATTAATGTTGTATGGATTGTCTCGAAATTCATGCCAAAACTCTGCTAAGACTCAATTTCTATGCCACTAATGTTGTTCGGCAGCCTTGGAATGCATGCCAATACTCCCAGAAATTGCAGTTGATGTCTCTTTTCTTCAGCTTGACCTCTCTCTTGCTCTCTCTTGTTCTCTCAACAAGAATGCTTGAGCTCCTCTTGTTCTCTCAACAAGAATTCTTCAACTTCCCAAGAATGGGTGCGCCCTCTTGCCCAAGTCGACCTCATGAGGGAAGGTGAGGGGTTTTCTAATCTAATGGTTGAGATTAGATCAGATGAGTGGCTGAGATTTGGTGTCTCTTCACTCACCCTCACTTTAATCATAAAGTCACCTTTTAATTTGTATCTCACAAATTAAATGATTAGGACCCACATTCGGCAATTTATCCCCCTTAGGTGCCTAGGGAAGAGAAACACTTGCCTTGGTACTTTATTTTAATTAAAAATTTAACACTCCCTCATACCGAGGAAAGTGTTACTCACCACTCCAAGCTTGTCCCTGAAAAATACAAACTTGCCCATGTTCAAT
>ML816866.1:48866-68088 GCA_009831015.1 Picea engelmannii
AAATAGAATAAGGCGGATGTAAGAAGACCTAATAGAAGCTTCCGCTTCTAGAAGGATCTTCCTCTAGATGCTTCTCTTAATAGACACATTTAATATAAATAAGGGTCGAGGGTATGAAAACCCTAGCTTGGAGATTATTGTAATAGAGCACTGTTCGACAGGAGGTTGCCCCCTCGAAGAGGCCTGTGAAAATTGCTATCTGAATCAAAGTGTTATTTTTGTTTCTATTTCGTATATCATTTCTGTGTATTGTGAAGATTATGCTGGATATTTTACTGTTATTCTGTCATTTCTAGCATTTCATTTATGTTCTGCATATTTTATATATCTGGTATCTTTCAATTGCAGTGTAGCATGCCTCAGCCCATAGAAATAGTGGCATCCCCTGATCATGTAGCATGGCTCTCGCAACCTTAACAATGGCCATGTTCTTCCTCTCAGCAACCCCATTCTGCTGCGGGTTGTAAGGAACAGTCAACTCCCTCCTAATGCCCTCTCCTGCACAAAAATCCATAAACTCCTTGGAGGTATACTCACCCCCATTGTTTGATCTCAGGACTCTAATTTTCTTCCCTATCTGGTTCTCCACAAGAGCTTTGAACTCTTGGAATCGACTGAAGACCTGTCCTTTGGTCTTCATGAAGAAAATCCAGGACTTTCGAGAGAAGTCATCAATGAATACAACATAGTATAGGGATCCAGTCAACGATGCCGAATACATCGGGCCACATACATCTGAATGTATAAGATCAAGTATCCCTGCTGCTCTATTGTCACTGCTCGGAAAAGAAGTCTTGGTGTACTTTCCCAAGGTACACCCCCTGCACAACTCATGGTGCTCTGAACTGAAATCTGGAACTCCCGTCACCATCTCCCTCAGAACTCGCAAAGCCCCATGGTGAAAATGTGCCATCCTCCTGTGCCATATCTCACATAGGTTGTTGCTACTACTGGTAGAATGAATCAATGCTCGCACTGGCTGGAACAAAAACTTGTACAGCCTCTCATGTCTAGTACCAATCACTTTGGCCGAAGTGATGCTAGACCGTCTGGGGAAAAGAAGCACCTACCCACCATGGAACAAGACCTCATAGCCCTTCTCCTCAATAGTAGAAACTGACACTAAGTTCTTCTTCAAGCCCGGAACATAAAGAACCTCTGTCAAAGTCATGGGAGTCAAAGACTCCCTCCGAAATGATACGATCCCACAACCAGCCACCTTGACCTCCTGGTCATCTCCAAGCACTATCTCTACATCTCCACACTGAGTA
Organism: Picea engelmannii; assembly: GCA_009831015.1. Lineage (NCBI taxonomy): Eukaryota > Viridiplantae > Streptophyta > Pinopsida > Pinales > Pinaceae > Picea > Picea engelmannii. The sequence goes on from ML816866.1 coordinate 50,138, forward strand.
AGATCTGTCAAGTGCTCATGAACTACTGTCATATGGCGAGAGGAACCACTATCAATATATCAAGTATCGGGAGTAGTGGTCCTCGATGATAGACACGCAATCAAGGAAAATTCCTTGTCAAACTTGGTGGAAAACTCTTCCACCTCTGCTGAAGCTGCTATTTGTTTCTTCTTCTTGTTTGGACACTGTCCTGCATAGTTCCCAAACTTATGGCAAGCAAAGCACTTGACTTTCCTCATATATTTCTTCCCTTCACCCTTGGGCTTCTATCCTCCCTTTGGACCCTTTCTGAACTTCTTCTTGCTAGTGGTAGCAAGAGCCACATTCTCCTCCTCATGACTTGTATATGAACTGCTATGCACATAACCTCTCTGGGTCTCCTCCTGAACAAAGTCATCCCAAAGACGTTCCCAACTGGGAAGCTTCTCCCTAGAAACAATGCCCTCCACAAAAACAGCCCATTGTTTGGAAACACCATTCAATGTTGTTCTCACAAGATCATTGTCAACTATGGCTTCCCCCACAGCTCCAAGCTCATCCCTCACCTGAGTCAATCTAGTAAGGTATGTGACCACATTTTCAGCCTTGGTCATTTTTATGCTCTTTAGTTTTTCCCTCAAAACCATCTTCCGATTCTCATTTGTACTTTGGTACAATTTAGTCAAAGACTCCCACATCTCATAGGCATGTGTCTTCCCCGTCATGTGAGGAATCAAATGATCCTTGATGGCATCAAGAATAAATCTCTTAGCCTTGATACTCATCTTATTATAAGCTGCAAGAAGAGTAGCATCAGTAAATACCACAACAGGATGAGTAGTGGTATTCTCCACAATGTCCCACAACTCATTCTCTTGCAAAAGCAATATCATCCTCTCCTTCCAAGAACCAAAATTTGTTTCCCCATCAAGTCTGTCTTCAACCCTCAAACCAGTAGCCATGACCCTCTTTCTGCTGAAAATCACAAATTCAAAAATCTGCCCTGTGAAGTGACTGTCGTCCCTACTTTTTGTCTGCTGAAATTTTTGTCTCTCTTCAACTCAGCTCTGATACCATGTTAATTTTTTCAAAACCCCAACCCAGTTTCAGTCTCACTGATTTTTCAGCCAAATTTAAATGCCAAACTCAGTTTCAACACTATTTCAGCATATGTCACAACAGTGTTTCAGCATATGTTACAGCACTGTGTTTCAGCATATGTTACAGCACTGTGTTTCAGCATATGTTACAGCACTGTGTTTCAGCATCCATCTCAGCACTGTGTTTTAGCATATGTTATAGCACTGTGTTTCAGCATATGTTACAGCAGTGTTTCATCATATAAATACTTAACAGAAAATAAACTTCAGAACTGAAACATGAGAATTCTGAACATCGTTTTCAACGCAGAAATAAAATATCAGCAATATGCAAAACTCAGAAAATATAGACATAGAGATATTCGGTCTAACTTCGACCCTGGAAAAACCCACAAGGAGAAAACCAGTGAGAGAGGGCTTTGTATTATTTATGAGCTTCTGAGAAATTCTTTTACAGCATATTCATCTTTAGATATTTACACAAACTTATCTGGACATTCCTGTAGCTTTGCTCCTCGATTTCTGAACCAAAAATCCATACAACTGTACGGTTGTCCCAGCAATTAATGTTGTACGGATTGTCTCGAAATTCATGCCAAAACTCTGCTAAGACTCAATTTTTGTGCCACTAAATGTTGTTCGACAGCCTTGGAATGCATGCCAATACTCCCAGAAATTGCAGCTGTTGTCTCTTTTCTCCAGCTCGACCTCTCTCTTGCTCTCTCTTGTTCTCTCAACAAGAATGCTTGAGCTCCTCTTGTTCTCTCAACAAGAATGCTTCAACTTCCCAAGAATGGGTGCGCCCTCTTGCCCAAGTTGACCTCACGAGGGAAGGTGAGGGTTTTTCTAATCTAACGGTTGAGATTAGATCAGATGAGTGGCTGAGATTTGGTGTCTCTTCACTCACCCTCACTTTAATCATAAAGTCACCTTTTAATTTGCATCTCACAAATTAAATGACTAGGACCCACATTCGGCAATTTCTCCCCCTTAGGCGCCTAGGGAAGAGAAACACTTTCCTTGGTACTTTATTTTAATTAAAAATTTTACCTCGCCCTCATCTTCATGACTCCTGGGTGGGCCATGTACACTGCTCTGTGAGCCTCATTTAGGATCAAACTCCTAAACTTGTCATTCGATGGTACGTAAATCTGATTTTTAAACCTCAATAATCCATCGTTTTCAAATGTAAATCCTTCAAATATTGGTACCATCACTGTGTTTTGTTCGATAAAATCCTCGACCTATTTTTACTAGTCATCGTCGTGCTATAAAGTTAGAATCTTTTCACGTAGATTTGTCTGAAGAGGAAACACCGAAAATATGCATGGTGTTCGACTCAATGCATCTGCCACTCGGTTCATTGTCCCTTTTATGTAACAAATCTCGAAATCATACTCGCTAAGTAGTTTCAACCAACGTCGTTTTTGCGCCTTTAGGTCGCTTTGCGTAAAGATGCGTTGTAGTCCACAGTGGTCTGTCCTTGGTTCAAATTTTCTTCCAACAAGGTAGTGTCTCCAAACCTTCAAGGCATAAATAATGGCTAACAACTCCAAATCGTGTGTTGCATAATTCTCCTCATGCCTTCTCAGTTTCCTCGAGATGTAAGTGATCACTCTACCATCTTGCATCAAGACTTCACCTAAGCCTTCCTTGGATGCATCAGTGCATACCAAGAAGTCCACGTCCATGTCAGGGACCTTTAGTATCGTTGTTGTTGTCAACATCTCCTTGAGCCTTCGAAATGCTTCTGCGCATTTCTCAGTCCAAACAAACTTCTTGTTCTTCTTCTAGAATTCCGTGATCAAATTTTATATATTTGAAAATCTCTCGACAAACTGTCGATAGTATCCTGCTAAACCCATGAAGCTACACACTTCCAGGACATTCGTCGACGCAGGCCATTCCATAATAGCCTCGACCTTTGTTGGATCCATGGCGATACCTTCACCGTAGATGAAATGCCCTAAGTAGTGAATCCTAGATTGATAAAAATAGCATTTGGACAACTTCCCATAAAATTTATGCTCTTGTAGACACTATAGTACCAAGCGCAAGTGCTCATAATGCTCCTTCATCATTCGAGAGTAAATCAAAATATCGTCAATGAACACTTGGACAAACATGTTCTAGTACTCATGAAACACCCTGTTCATCAAACTCATAAATACCCCAGGGGTGTTTTTCAGTCCAAACAGTAAAAAAGTAAACTCGTAATGTCCAAACCTCATCTTAAAGGCGGTCTTATGGACATCATCCTCCTTGATCTATAACTGGTGATATCCTGATTGCAAATCGATCTTTGAGAACAACGTCACACCCTTCATATGGTCGAACAGATCATCAATCCTTGGGAACATATACTGATTCTTTTTCGTTGCCTTTTTCAATTGACGGTAGTCAATGCAGATCCTCCATGACCCATCCTTCTTTTGTATGAAAATAAAAGGCACGCCCCATAGTGACACACTTGGACGTATAATTCCCAAGTCCAACAACTCCTTCAGTTGTATTCTCAACTCTTGTAACTCTGTGGTCGACATCCAATAAGGCATTCTTGCTATCGGTTCATTCACCATTTTTAGGTCTATGGTAAACTCCAATTCCCTCTCCGGCGGCATCCTAGGTAACTCCTCCGAAAAGAAATCTACAAACTCTCTCACCACTGGAAGGTGTTCTATACCTTTCGCTACTCCCTTCTCATTTAACACAAGGATTGCATAAAGCTTACATCCCTTGTGCATACTCTTTCGTAACTGCAAGGAAGAGATAAACCTTAGGAAAAATCCCTAGTTTTGACCTAAAATCACATGTCTATATCCCTTGTCATCGACCAAGATCAATTGTTTCATCTTACAGTTGAGTATCGCCTCACATGATTCCAACCAGTCCATATCAATCATGACATACAGGTTGGCCCTGGTGACAAACTCTCCAAGGTTAAGGTTACAGCTCGTAACCTTTCCTCCAACCTTTTTTTTGGCTCCTGAATCTATCTCTACAAAGCTAAAATCATCCTGTTTGACTGCCTTTACCTTAATCCTTTTTAGCGCTGCACCAGAAATGAAACTCTCGGTAGCACCAGGATCTATCAAAATACTAAGGGTCTGGTCGGTGATGGTACTTGACGTCTCAAGCACATTCGACTGGTGCTCTGCCTAGCGGTTATTCGCCGCTACATGAATCTGATGGGAATTTCCCAAATCTCTCACAATAGTGGGTCTGGCTGATCTAGATGCTCTAGTCCTCTCCACTGGGCAGTCACGCTGGTACTATGGCTCCCCACACATCCAACACCCCTTCTTCAGTCTAGTACTCATGGTACTTGAAGAAGAAGATGACAGCCCATTGGCCTGGAATCCTGGTATGTTCTATTGAATAGGCCTAAACTATTGTTGTTGCGGTCGACGTTGCTACTGATGTTGTGGTCCTCGATAAGGTGTTCACTACTGAGGAGTTAGTCATTGAGATGTAGTGAAAGTGGACCCTCTCTAGAAGCCATGATATTTAGGCGTATGTCTAGCTAGTGTCTGATGCTACTGTGCACCAGATGACACCTATCTTGCCAGTCTTGTTGGAGTCCTTCTCTGACCCCCGCTAATAAGCTTCTCCTTTGCTATGATGGCCTTCTAGATGGCATCATGCAAGGTTTGAGGCATCATAATCCTAACCTTTGCACATATGTTGCCATTAAGGCTGAACATGAACCTGTTGACCTTAAGTTTCTTGGTATTAATATGCAGAGCATACCGAAGCAACTCCATAAAGTAGGCCTCATACTCGGGCACCGTACGACCACCCTTTCGTAAGGCATTGAACTCATTGAGATAACACTCAATGAATTCCTCTGATAGGTACCTCTCTCAGAACCATTCCTCGAACAATTCCTATGACACGTGTTCGACGACCATGTTCAGTTGTGGTAGGAACATCTTCCACCATAGAAGAGCGCTCTCCTTCAGTTGAAAGAATGCCATGCGGACCTTCATGTTGGAGGTATAGTCGCGAAGTGCAAAGCACATCACCATATTATCCAACCATGCCTCGGCAGCTGCGTCATCCGGGGCACCAAATAACTCGGGAAATTAAACCTTCTTGAGTTCACGGTGAATGCTTTCAGTACCAACTAGAGAACATGGTGGACCCTCAGGGAGTGCCGACGCCCTAGCCTCATCTCTGTCCAAACAATTGATCAGTGCCTCAGACATGTGCTGAAAATATCTCACCAGCCTAACCACATGACCCACCATTATTTTCTCTTGCCTGACAACATGTTCGTCTCCCTTGGGGTTAGACCCCTCAGGTGTGGATGTTGTTGGAGGCGTCACGCCTCCTCCCCTAGCACCCCGTCATCTACCTCTGCGGTGTCCTCTAACCATGATTACTTGGACGAATACAAGTTAACTTAATTAGCAACATTATAATCAAATATCATATCAACAAAATTCGTAGTGATCCCAAGTCACAGATTGAACCCTGCTCTGATACCATATGTAATTCCCCCATCGTTAGAACTAAAAGCAAAGAAAGGTGTAATTTTTGTTTTCTTCTTTTGGAAAGAAGTCAATGATGACATAGTTAACCATGCCTAGATGAAGAACACACGCACACCGATCAGGCAATAGTCTACTATGACTCCACGCACTGGCACAAGGGCAACTGGGCGAAACATGCATAAAAAAATAAGGAGAGACGACTACCCGCCCGAAGCAACATGACCTCGCCTACAAGATTAAGGGAAAACACCCCCATCAGGACATAATGGACTCAACGACTAGGTAACTAGAACCTTGATGGCACACAACCAAATGCATGAAGGCGTTGCAACCCAAGAGCCATCAACAAACTTACAAGATCAACAAAACCCACTACAGGAAGTACATGCCCCAACCAAGTTATGAATCGCCTCTATCCAATAGGGCGTGCAATGATCCCCTCATCAAGAATCATGTCGTCCCCAGGTGATAGGCGCAACGATAACCCTAGCGCTACAACATAACCTAACAGGACCAAGGACTCAAGAAAACCAACACGCTAGGAGCCAAAACAAATGACAAGGATACTACACCCACATCCCAAGCAACTGGTCAAAAAGACACAATATGGCGTCATTCGATGGGAGCGCAAGATAAAAAATGACTTCGCTAACAACCCCACCATTCATCAAGTCTAAACTAGTCAATAATTACAATTTGTTTTAACATTGATTACCAATCTAAATTTAGCAAGTCTAAATTACAATCTAATTTAACATTAAATACAATCAAATTCAGCAAGTCTAAATTACAAATTGGTCATAATTTACAATCTAATTAACATTAAATACAAATCAAATCGTCAAGTCTACATTACAATTTAGTCATTAATTTTCAATCTAATGACAAGTCTAGTTTAATCAATACTAAAACTAATGGACAAGTCTAGTCAACATAAATTTAAAGGTTGTCTATTCACATGAAGAGGTTGTCTACAAAAATGATAATAAATTGTTGTATAAAGTAAATATAAATTACCATGGATGTAAAACTACTATGTAAATTATACATGAGATGTCAATTTAAAAAAAATAGAATGCATGTAGCTTGACAAGTCACCTGGCAATCTAAATAAAAAAAATGACTAGAATATATAATGCGTTTTAATCAAGGTTATACATTGGTTGTCAAATTAAAATCAGATTTCACGTAGATTGACAAGTCACCTGGCAATATAATAAAATATGACCAGTAATAAAATGTGTTTTAATCAATTATACATTGGTTGTCAAAACAGAATGTGTGTAACTTGACAAGTCACCTGGCAATCTAATCAAATATGACCAATAATAAAATTTGTTTTAATCAATTATACATTGGCTGTCAAAAACGAAATGAGTGTAGTGTGTCAGGTCACCTGGAAATCTAAACAAAATATGCCTAGAAATATAATTCATTTCAATCAATTATACATTGGCTGTCAAAAATGAAATGAGTGTAGTTTGTCAGGTTGCCTGGCAATCTAAACAAAATTTGACCAGAAATATAATTCGTTTTAATCAATTATACATTGGTTGTGAAAAACAAAATGAGTGTAGCTTGTCAGGTCACCTGGCAATCTAAACAAAATCTAACCAGAATTATAATTTGTTTTATTCAATTATACATTGCCTGTCAGAAACGAAATGAGTGTAGCTTGTCAGGTCACCTGGCAATTTAAACAAAATCTGCCTAGAATTATAATTTGTTTTAATCAATTATACATTGGATTCATTTTAATCAATTATAATTCGTTCTAAATATGAATTCATGGGGAAAAATTTCACCCCCAAATCAAATGAAATGAAACCTAAGAAGTGGCAAAATCCTTAGGCAAACACAACGAAAAGAAGTCTTAATCAAGCAATGATCGTAGACTGGCAATGGAAAAATCGCAATCTTAACTAGTGGTAAAAAACACAGTCTCAATCATCTTCAAAAGTTAGAGTGCAGAGGTAAATAAATGCAGAGAATATCCAGCAATGAAACACATTCAAGATACCAAACACAGAGCGATATTTATCCAGCAATGAAACACATTCAAGATACAAAAATGCAGAGAAAATATCCAGCAATGAAACACATTCCGGATACAAAAACGTAGAGAAGATATCTAGCAATGAAACACATTCAAGACACACAAATGTAGAGCAATATATATCCGACAATGAACCGCATTCAAGATATAAAAACATAGAGAAATATTTATATTACAATGAAATGCATTCAGGATATAAAAATGTAGAGATTGGGACTTCAACTGAGAAGTTATCAATCAAGGACAAACAGGGATAATCCTTCAAGGAGACGCAAGGGTTTTTGGAGTTTAGGCAATCAGACGCAGAGGTACTCAATCACCAAAAGGCACAATGACCACCAATCAACCAAGAACAATTAACAGGGGCAAAATCATCCTTCGCTCATCATCCACGAACATAAAAGAAGGGCGTTAGGATCTATAGGTCTATTAACACCGAAGTGACAACCGTCGATCTAGCTCTTGTCCGACTGCTTAGGCAAGGACTGATGAGCTAGGGACGAGGGCGAAATATGAAGCACAAACTCGTCACAAAATCAATAAAACCATAGGATGGTCACAACATGGAGGGATCAAAAGCCAAGTGAATCAATAAACAATGAGTTTAAGGCTGTGGGGAAACTAAGTTATCAATTAAAATTCTAAGTCAAACATTTTCTTTACCCAATTAAAAATATAGAATTGAAAGCATGAGGTATAATAAGAATCTACCATGTAGAGTCAAGTAAGCATATCGTAGCCCAAGTCGTTCACTTTGAGTCGTTATCATGCACGCTCTGTGCAACTCCCGTTTTTCAATCGATGAGACTTCATCGATACCTCCGAGCCAATGCTAAGGGTACTCCTTTTCCCCTTTAGCCCCCCGAGCTGCAGAGGGGCCACGCACACTAATCCAAAGAGAAACTATCTCCCAACTCGCCTCACAAGGCCGAGCTACCACTCCTCACTGAGCTGGGTATCCCAACTCCCACAATCTAAGTCAGTCAAGTCCAAAATTCTGTAGTGTAACGTTGCTCATAACAGAAGAGATCCATCATCCTTCTCCTCCCTCCTTTATATAGAGTTTCTAAGTCCTTTACTTTCCCAAAATCCCATTTAATTTATTGTTCAATAATTTAATTCATAAAAATCCTCCCCATACAAGTGTCACCCATCCCTTTCATTGCACCATAAATTAATTTCATTAATTAATTAATTACTCCTATTTCCCTCACCCAACTAAAAGCATTCCTAGAATCACTCCTAGGTGTCCCCATATTCCCTTACAAAATTAAATGACTTACCCCCTTACTAATTTACTAGTTGAGTTTAATTTAGAAAGTTATTAACTACTAGATACCTTACTAAGTTAGTCTTTCTGCTTTTCTTTTTTCCTTGTGTTTCCCCTTTCTTTTTATGTTTCCCGTTTTTTCCTAGTTTCCTAATTTTTTTAAATTTCCCTCTTTCCCTTTTCATTTAAAACTCAAATTAGCAAGCGTAGAAAATCAACTTTTTCCCCTTTTCCATTTTAATTAATAAATTTTTAATTAGCATATGTGATAAAACAATTATTTCCCCTTTTTCCCCCTTTTTAAATTGTATGCCCCAAAATATTTTTATAAATTAATTGAATTACTTATCCCCTTTTCGTCACATGATTAATGATGATTATCATTATTTTTTTTTATTTTTTTTTATCACGAGTATCACTTAGACCTAGACTTTATTTTCCTAGGTTGGGTGACATTTTATTAGGGAAATTGTTTTAAATCTTTCTTATCCTGCTATTCATCCTAAGGCCATCTAGGTTTATCCATTTATTAATTAACAACGCAACGTGCCCTTGACGACGCACTAAGTGTTCCAAGGGTGCCACTCGCCTCATTATGTTTCCCTTGCACAACATGTCCTTTAGGATGCACTACGTGCTCCAAGGGTGCCACTCACCTCTTTCCATTTTTCTTATGCGAAGTGCCCTTCAGGATGCACTCCATGCTCCAAGGGTGCCACTCGCCTCTTGACTAACATGGTAGACATGAAAACCCCTGGAGTCAATACTCCGCCAGGAGATCTTGTGGGAGACTAAGGGCCTCTAAGAAATAAGGCCCCTACCTTATTGCGCGCCCCTTATAATCATCATGAGTGATTGTCGCAGTTGGCCCTCACAGCATCGTGGGTCTTCTCAAACTAGGTAACAGTTAACCTATAGTTTGAGCCACAACGGGAGTGCTAGTAGGCTATGGCAGGGATGTTGTCCACAACTCTCCCTCAACGTCTTAGGTAGTCATGCATGACCCCTCTACTCCACATGTGAGTCTAGTCGACAAGCTATCGTTAGCCTGCATCATCAATGAATCATGTCAGAATATATCCATAATCATATCATCTAATCAGATGCACAAATGTCATATATACAACAATCAAACCATAATAGTCCACTCCCTGACTCGATCCAGAGTCCAAGGGGTTCCATCGATGCCTCTGCATCCTCGAGGTCCAAAATCCTGCACACTCAAGAAAATTGAGTCAATAGCACCTGTCTATGTCAATACAACAAAATAACATGTCATCAATTCATAAAATCTCATAATCATAATCAAATGACCAAAAGTATAATAATCTGGATGACTCGCAAGCAAGTTTCCTCAAACAATAACTTCACTCAGTGCACGCAAGAGATGGATGTTACATACACCCCCTCTTGGTTTAAATTATGTCTCAAAGTTTCACAGTATATAAGTGCTGAAATAATGTGTATCATAGTATCATAAGTCTATCTATCAAACAAAAATGGAAATTGTTGGGGCATATCATATGCATCCTCCCAGGTCGCCGAGTGCGAACTATAGTTGTCCCACTAGACCTTGACCTGATCTATTGTTCAACATTGTAGCTATCAAACATGATGATCCAAGATGTGTATTGGCTCATCCATGAGTGCCCCCTCATCTGATACCTACAAGGAACTCATGTCAATAACATGCGTAGGATCACTAATATAATGTCTCAAAACGGATACATGAAAAACATCGTGCATACACCTCAAAGAATCAGGAAAGGCAAGTCGATAGGCCACGAGCCCCTTCCTCTCCACAATTTCAAAAGGTCCCATGAACCTAGGAGAGATTTTATCTCCCTTTCCAAACTCTTATGCGGTTTTACCAGCAAGAAAAATCGATCACCAACCTCGTAACTAGTGTCGAAACGGTGCACATCGACATAAATCTTATGTCGATCATGTGCTTATTTAATCCTTTGTCTTATTGTTTGCATTTTATCTTCCATTTCTTGGATCGCTTCTAGTCCCACCAGGACCCTATCCTCAAGCCGATCCCAACTCAAAGGTCTCTGACATGGTCGCCCGTAAAGAAACTCGAAAGGCGCCATCTTAATGGTGCTTTGGTAACTGTTGTTATAAGCGAATTCCACTGGTGTCAATAATTCTTCCCAACACTTTTTTTGGTCCATCACATACATGTGAAACATGTCCTTCAAAGTCTGTTTCATTCGTTTAATCTTCCTATCAGTCTCCAGGTGATACGCAGTACTAAAGTTAAGTTGGGTTCCCAAGGCCTCTTGGAAACTAGTCCAAAATCGTCCAGTAAACATCAATCCTCGATTGGATATAATCCTCTTAGGTATGCCATGCAGCCTCACAATCTCACTGATGAAAACTCTAGCTACGTCAGGTACCTGATACGTCATACACATAGGAATAAAATGAGCACTCTTCGTGAGAGTGTCGAATACCACAAAAATCGAGTCATGTCTCCATTCCGTCAGTGGAAATCCAACAATCAAATCCATCGAAATGACCTCCCATTTCGATTTCGGGATAACGTGTGGCTGTAGTAATCCTATTGGATGTCTATGTTCAGCCTTTACCTGTTGACATTCTAGACATCGGGCCACATAGTTAACTATGTTTGCCTTCATTACCTTCAAGAAGAATAAGGGTTTAAGGTTCACCCTCATCTTCGTGACTCTTGGGTGAGCCATGTACACTGCTCTGTGAGCCTCGTTTAGGATCAAACTCCTCAAATTGTCATTCGATGGTACGTAAATCCAATTTTTAAACCTCAATAATCCATCGTCGTCAATCGTAAATCCATCAAATCTTGGTACCATCATTGTATTTTGTCTGATAAAATCCTCAACCTCTTTGTACCAGGCATTGTCGCACTGTAAAGTTAGAATATTTTCACATAGATTCGTCTAAAGAGGAAACACTGAAAAGATGCATGGTCTCTGACTCAATGCATCTACCACTCAGTTCATTGTTCCTTTTATGTAAGAAATCTTGAAATCGTACTCGCTAAGCAGTTCCAACCAAGGTCATTGTCGTGCATTCAGGTCGCTTTGAATAAAGATGTGTTGTAGTCCACAGTGGTCTGTCCTTAGTTCAAAATTTTGTCCAATAAGGTAGTGTCTCCAAACCTTCAAGGTATATACAATGGATAACAACTACAAATTGTATGTTGCATAGTTCTCCTCATGCCTTCTCAGTTTCCTCGAGATGTAAGTGATCACTAGACCGTCTTGCATCAAGACTTCGCCTAAGCCTTCCTTCGATGCGTCAATGCATACCAAGAAGTCTACATCCATGTCTGGGACCTTTAGTATTGGTGCCATTGTCAACAGCTCCTTGAGCCTACGAAATTCTTATGTGCATTTCTCAGTCCAAACAAACTTCTTGTCCTTCTTCTACAATTCCGTGATTGGATTTTCTATATTCGAAAATCCCTCGACGAACCATCAATAGTATCCTATTAAACCCATGAATCTACACACTTCCAGGACATTCGTTAGCATAGTCCATTTAATAATATCCTTGACCTTTGTTGGATCCAGGGTGATACCTTCATCGGAGATGACATGCCCTAAGTAGTGAATCATCGATTGATAAAATGAGAATTTGGAAAACTTCCCATACAATTTATGCTCTCGCAGAGACTGTAGTACCAAGTGCAAGTGATCGTCATGCTCCTCTGTCATCCGAGAGTAAATCAAAATATCGTCGATGAACACTTGGACAAACTTGTCCAAGTACTTGCAGAACACCCCGTTCATAAAACTCATAAATACCCCAGGGGTGTTTGTCAATCCAAACGGTAAAATAGTAAACTCGTAATGTCCAAACCTTGTATTAAAGGCAGTCTTAGGGATGTCATCCTCATTGATTCGTAACTGGTGATATCTTGATCACAAATCGATCTTTGAGAACATCGTCACACCCTTCATCTGGTCGAATAGATCATGAATCGTCGGCAATGGATACTAATTCTTGATCGTTTCCTTGTTCAATTGATGGTAGTCAATGCAGAGCCTCCATGACCCATCCTTATTTCATAATGAAAATAACAGGCACTCCCAATGGTGACACACTTGGATGTATAATTCCCAGGTCCAGCAACTCCTTCAGTTTCATTCTCAACTCTTGTAACTCCAGTGTCGACATCCGATAAGGTGTTCTTTCTATCGGTTCAGTCTGTGGTTTTAGGTCTATGGTAAAGTCCAATTACCTCTCCAGCAGCATCCCAGTTACCTCCTCCAGAAAGACGTCTGCAGACTCTCTCACCACTGGAAGGTGTTCTAGACCTTCTGCTACTCAATTCTCATTTAACGCAAGGATCGCATAAAGATTACATCCCTTGTGCATGCTCTTCCATAACTGCAAGAGATAAACCTCAGGGAAACTCCCTAGTTCCGACCTACAATCACATGTCTATGTCCCTCGTCATCGACCAAGCTTAATCGTTTCAACTTACAGTTGAGTATCACCTCATGTGATTCCAACCAGTCCATACCAATCATGACGTCATAAGATCCTAAGATCGTGACATACAGGTCGGCCCTGGTGAAAAACACTCCCAGGTTAAGGGTACAACTCATAACCTTTCCTCCAACCTTCTGTTTGGATCCCAAATCCATATCTACAAAGCTAAACTCATCCTTTTCAACTTCATTTACCTTAATCCTTTTTAGTGTTGCACCAGAAATGAAACTCTCAGTAGCACTAGGATCTATCAAAATACTATGGGTCTGGTCAACGATGGTACCTAGCGTCTCGAGCATAGTTGACTGGCACTCTGCCTAGTAGTTATTCACCGCTTCTTGAATCCGATGAGCCTTGCCCAAATCTCCCACGGTAGTGGGTCTGGCTGATCCAGATGCTCTAGTCCTCTCCACTGAGAAGTCACGCTAGTAGTGTGGATCCCCACATGTCCAACACCCCTTCTTTGGTCCAGTACTCCTAGTACCCGAAGTAGAAGATGACGTCCCATCGGCCTCGAATCCTAGTCTGTTCTGTTGAATAGGCCTAAGCTATTGATGTTGCGATCGACATTGTTGTTGATGCTATGGTCCCTAATAAGTTGTTTGTTGTTGAGGCATCGGTTGTCGAGGTGTAGTGAAAGTGGACCCTCTCTGGAAACCATGATATCCAAGCATATGTCTAGCTAGTTTCTGATGCTGCTACGCACTAGATGACACCTACCCTACCGGTCTCACTAGAGTCCTACTCTGACCCCCTCTAACAAGATCCTGCTCTTCTATGAGGGCCTTTTGGATGACATCATGCAAGGTTTGAGGCATCAAATTCTAACCTTTGCATGTATTCTTCCATTAAGGCCGAACATGAACCTGTTCACCTTAAGTTTCTCAATATTAATATGAGGAGCATACCGAAGCAACTCCATAAAATGGGCCTCATACTCAGACACCGTATGACCACCCTGTCATAAGGCATTGAACTCGTTGAGCTGATGCTCAATGAATTTCTCTGATAGGTACCTCTCTCAGAACCATTCCTCGAACAGGTCCCATGACACGTTTTCGATGGCCATGTTAAGTTGTGGCAGAAGCGTCTTCCACCATAGAAGAGCTCTCCCCTTCAGTTGAAATACCGCCATGTAGACCTTCATGTTGGAGGTATAGTCGTGAAGTGAAAATCACATCACCATATTCTCCAACCATGCCTCGGTGGTTGCACCGTCTGGGGCACCAAAGAACTCGAGAAATATCCTCACCGAGATGGGTATCCCAACTCCCACAAGCTAAGTCAGTCAAGTCCAAAATTATGCAACGTAACGTTGCGCATAACAAAAGAGATCCATCATCCTTCTCCTCCCTCCTTTATATAGAGTTTCTAAGTCCTTTACTTTCACAAAATCCCATTTAATTTATTGTTCAATAATTTAATTCATAAAAATCCTCCCCGTACAAGTGTCACACATTCCCTTCATTGCACGATAAATTAATTTCATTAATTAATTAATTACTCCTATTTACCTCACCCACTTAAAAGCATTCCTAGAATCGCTCCTAGGTGTCCCCATATTCCCTTACAAAATTTAATGACTTACCCCCTTACTAATTCACTAGTTGAGTTTAATTTAGAAAGTTCTTAAATGCTAGATACCTTACTAAGTTAGTCTTTTTGCTTCTTCTTTTTTCCTTGTGTTTCCCCTTTCTTTTTATGTTTCCCACTTTTTCCTAGTTTCCTAATTCTTTTAAATTTCCCTCTTTCCCTTTTCATTTAAAACTCAAATTGGCAGGTGTAGAAAATTAACTTTTTCCCTTTTCCATTTTAATTAATAAATTTTTAATTAACATATGTGATAACACAATTATTTCCCCTTTTTCCCCCTTTTTAAATTGTATCCCCAAAAAGATTTTTATAAATTAATTGAATTACTTACCCCCTTCTCGTCACATGATTAATGATGATTATCATTATTATTTTTTTATTTTTTTTATCACAAGTATCACTTAGACCTAGACTTTATTTTCCTAGGTTGGGCGACATTTTATTAGGGAAATTGTTTTAAATCTTTCTTATCATGTTATTCGTCCTAAGGCCATCTAGGTTTATCCATTTATTAATTAACAACACAATGTGCACTTCAAGACACACTAGGTTCTCCAAGGGTGGTGATCGCCTCATTCTATTTCCCTTGCGCGACGTTCCCTTCAGGATGCACTATGTGCTCCAAGGGTGCCACTCACTTCTTTCCATTTTTCTTGTGCGGCGTGCCCTTCAGGACGCACTCTGTGAACCAAGGGTTCTACTCGCCTCTTGACTGACCTGGTAGACATAAAAAACCCATGGAGTCAATACCTCACTAGGTGATCTTATGGGAGACTAAGGGCCTCTAAGGAATAAGGCCCCTGCTTTATTGCACGCCCCTTAGAATCATCGTGAGCGACTGTTGTAGTCGGCACTCACGACATTGTGGGTCTTCTTGAAATAGGTAATCGTTAACCTACAGTTTGAGCCACGACGGGAGTGCTAGTAGGCTATGGCAGGGTTGTTGTCCACAACTCTCCCTCAACATCTTGGGTAGTCATGTGTGACCCCTCTACTCCACATGTGAGTCCGGTCGGAAAGCTATCGTCACCCTGCATCATCAACGAATCATGTCAGAATATATCCATAATCATATAATATAATCTGTTGCACAAATGTCATATATACAACAATCAAACCCTAATAGTCCACTCCCTGACTTGATCCAGAGTCCAAGGGGTTCCATCGATGCCTCTTCATCCTCGAGGTCCAAAATCCTACACACTCAGGAAAACTGAGTCAATAGCACATGTCTATGTCAATACAAAAAAATAACATCTCATCTATTCATAACGCCTCATAATCATAATTAAATGCCCAAAAGTATAATAATTTGGATCACTCGCAAGCAAGTGTCCTCAAAAAATAAGTTTTCTCAGTGTGCTCAAGAGCGGGATGTTACAGCTTTGGCAAGTGATATGCACTATGCAATAAGTTAATGCTTAACAACTTGTGTTTTTTATCTTGTTTATTGGAATCATTGGCAATACCTAGCTTTAGCGAGATGAAGATAAAGATGATGAAGGTATTAAAAACTCCTTTATGAAGGTACTAAAAACTCCCCCACATGGGAAATGTTTGAATAACTCTTCTCAAATAAATGGATTAAGAATACAAAAAGGGAGGAGATATATAAAATTCAAAAGGAGTTAAAGGAATAAAAAGAAAATGTCTCCAAATTGAAAAATGATAATGAAGAGCTAAGCAAATATATTACAAAGAAAAACTATGAGCTCACCAAGATGCAATCCCTTAATGAATCATTCATTAAGGAGGTTAATAACTTAAAGCAAGAAAATAGTAGCAAAGCAAAGTGAGAAAAGGATGATTCAAGAGAAGATTTGAAAAAATGAGGTTTAAAGATAGAAAGAAGAGAAGACGAATTATCAAAATCAAGAAGAAACAAGAATCTTGATGAAAAATTTACCAAAATACTGGAAGAGGAAATTTTCAATAAGGTTGAGGAATCCTTAAATACTGATGAGGTAAAATCATAAATGCAAGCCAGAATTGGAGAAACACGTCAGAATTTGATAGATGAGGTCACATTGCATCTCCAAAAGGAGAAACAAGACAACATTCAATAAGGGGTATGTGCAAGCTAATGATGGTCTCTCATGACACGTTAGTGGCAATGCAAACTTGGAAAAACAACATTTTGTTAACTTGGAGGGATTATTCAAGGTAGTTTTACAATGAATTTGAATATGGTGTAAGTAGATGAAACATAGGAAATTGAATTAACTTTCTGAATATACAACTTGTATTCATATAAATTGTGAATAACTATGCTAAATTTTAGTTTTTCTAACAAAATATAAGATATAGATGTTTTTTTTCATGCAGGTGTTCAGTACCTTAATGATGGAATTTCATTCCAAAAACTTGTATGCTTGCGTTGTGTATTTTTTGGAAATTTTTAATAATAATTTTACATTTTTGTTTAAATTATCAAAGTCAAAATATGTCTGAAATTACAACGTATTTTGTTTGTGAATGCTAAGAGGGGTTTAACATGATCAAATCAAAAAAAAATCCAGATCGTAGGTATCAGTCTCCTCTAGTGCCACATATAACTCATTTGAAAAATGGTTAAACTGAGAAAAAGTTATTGCAGAAATAAGAGAGATATGTATTCTAGGATTTTGATATATGTGAAGACAAAAATAGATTTAAAATAATTAAAAATAAATAAATTTATATTGTATATTTAAAATTTGCATAGACTACTTTATCAACATTGATATTTTCGTCAACAATTGAATTGTTTATCCTGTAGAAAAATAACGTCAAAGACAAATATATAGATGGGTATTCACAAAAATGAAGTTTTTTATCAATTTGTAGACCGAGCCACTAGGTTTGTCATCCCGAAACTAAATATGAGACAACCAAGTCAACAAACACCTTGTCAATCATGCCAAAACAAAATTGAATTCAAAATAATGTGTGTGCGCTCTAGAAGCAGGCACGTGCTCTATGAACACACACAC
>ML816866.1:69500-84642 GCA_009831015.1 Picea engelmannii
CTCTCCCTCCCACACTCTAACACACTCACTCTCTACCTCCCCTCTTTTTCTTCCTCTCTCTCCCTCCCACACTCTCTCACACACACTTTTTATCCCCCCTCTATGTATTCCTCTCTCTACCTACCCTCTTTGGCTACCTCTCTATCCATCCCACACTCTCGCACACACAATTTGTATCACCCCTCTATGTATACCTCTCTCTCCCTCCCACACTCTCGTACACACACTTTATATCCCCCTATATATCTCCCTCTCTCTCCTTCCCATACTCTCTATCCCCACTCTATGTCTCCCTTTATCTCCCTCCCACACTCTAACACACTCACTCTCTACCTCCCCTCTTATGTCTCCCTTTATATTAGTCCAAAGAATATAAAACATATACAACATTATCCCACTTATTGTTTTATTTTCATACAAGGGGTTACAAGGTTACAAAGTCAACAATTCAGGGAAAAAATTCCCATAGATCCTCTACACCAAGAGAACTTCTCAGTGCTCACAGATTTTTTTAATGAATCTGCAATATTCTTCAAAGTATCCACCTTCATCAGAAACACCTTCTTTTCTTCAACCATGTCTCTCACAAAGTGATACTAAACATCAATATGCTTTGTCTTTGAATGATAGGTTGTATTATTCTCTAGAAAAATTGCACTCTAACTATCACATTGATCCGAAAAGATCATTTAAATGACAATGGTTGAGTTATTAAGCTTGTGTTGATTAACCAATTAGGAAGCTTAAAGAAAGAGGAAGAATTATAGAAGAAGCACAACATCCATATACACATATGCTGATCTGAAATAAAGAATAAAAAAGTAGCAAACCATAACACCAATGTGATAACAGAGTTCGGCAATCTCGCCTACGTCTCAGGGCCTTTGTCTCAGTGGGTGAGGCTTTCTTATTTATATTCAAAGTTCAATAAGTACATCACATTAGTGCCAAAAGGTTACAAAAATGATTTTTTCTTGTTCTACTGGATCTCTAGAACCCAATAGAATAAACGACATTGAAATCATATGACCATAGCTCCCAGAAATGGTCCGCAAAGGTGCGCTCCTCAACAACTTCCTTGCATAAAAATGGTTTTTCCTTGGAAAATCTTTAGCATAAACCTGCTCAGAATATCCTTCCATGGCCTCAAGAAGGCATGGTTTATATATATCTGAAGTTGGTAACCATATCCCAACTTCCCCCCAATATATGGCCTCAAGAAGGGCCCAACATCCCCCAATATTGGCCAAAAATCTCCAAATACAGCTCCAAAATCAATGAAAATCACTATTCTAAAGTTTGAAAAAACACTTTTGCTATATATTTGGGCTAATCCCCTTAGAACTAGTTGCACTCTCTTAATACATGGGCATATGGCATAATGTGGCCAAGCGTCAGCCCCTAAGGGCTGCGCGATGGCCCTTAACCCGCAAGCTTTAGTCACAAGTCCAACTATCATGGGATTAAGTCTTGAATGGTTCGCTAGACTGTGGGTGAATTCCCCCGAGTCACATGGTGGGAAGGTGCTATATATCCACACCCCAAATATTAACGCCGGTCACCTAGAGTGTCACACCATAAGGCCCGAAACTGGGGCTATCTCCCTCGTATCTGCACCCAATCAACAAACCCCTGGGGGCATATGGTTATAAATCCACACGCTTAAAAATGTGGTTATGTGGATGGTTTTATGGAATTGGATGCATACATATGTTAGGGGTTAGGGATAGGCCCCAACCCCTTACTCCGCCCACCTATCACAATAATCAATTTCAAATATCATTTGTGCCCTTTGTATAACAAAACCCACATGCGGGCAGGATGGCTAGCCCGACCCTGCCAAACCCTTAGCCTGGACGGAGGTTTGGGGTTCAAATCCGGTTAAACCAATAAACTTTTTCCAATACAAATGACTATTTTATGGGTGCCACATGGCACCACACTATTCACCACTAATCTACCACATGTCAAGAACCCAACCATCCAGTTGTCTGCCACATGTACCTGCCCTGTCAGCATACTTGCCCAGTCAGTGTATGGGTGTGCCATGTGTTCTTGTATAATCATGCCACATGTCATTGTACAGGTGTTCCATGTGGAACCCTTGTGGTGGTGACATGTGTCACACTCAAATTGGTCCCTCTATCTGTCCATGTCAGCATTTGTACGCCCAGTCACCTTGCCACATGTCACCTCCAGAAGCTTCCATGTCAGCACTGAATTTTCCTGCCACATCATATATATGGTTGTACAGCCTATACAGTCATCTTCCACGTGGTACTATACAGACTGTACAGTCATCATTTTTTTTCCTATTTGGAAAAATGAACAGATCACCATAACTTGAGCATACGACGTTTGTTTGAGCTCGTTCAAGTTGCATTGGGTTCATATCCACGAGCCCTATGCACATGTCAAGTTTGAATCCATTCTGAGAACTTTTGGTTTAGGCCTTTCTGAGCCCCATCAAGCTCCTGGATCTGATTCTGGATCACACCTCCCCACTAAAGGAACTTTTGGTCCCCAAAAGGTTACTAACTAGTCATTAAGCTCAGAATAGGCCACCTGGCTTGTTCCCTATCTTTCAACTCTGTCCTGTGCACTTGTCTCATCAAGATCGACTGTAACAAAATCATGACAACTAATAGCATATTGTTAGCCATTTGCACCCTATCACGTCTTACTGAAGCCACTATCATCCATGTAGACAACATTACTAATGATAGTATCAAAAATATGACTGCAAATGAGTTGATATGTTTGTAACATTTGCACAACATAAGCTTATATTGAAGCAAACTGTGATTGATTTTCCATTCTACAATCATCTCTTGTTCTTTCTTAAGATCTATTACTTGATTTGAAACAATTATAGGTGTTTTTCTTGCTTGAACTAACTTCTTTAATTGTTCCCTAGTTTGAAGAGTTTTATTTGTCTTTACATGATGAGCATGAACCACATAATCTTGACCTACTTTGGTTAACTGATATTGATTCTTTTTCCTGTAGAAGATTGTTTTATGATCATATAAGTATGTACTACCTAAGACCATTCCACATTCACTTAGTGGCACCACATCACATGTTACCTCGTCTACAAACTTAGATGAAATATAAAATTTTAATGTGAATTGTTTGGTTATGTGCATTTGATGATTGTTTCTTATCCATTTAAGTGTGTAGGGATTATGATGCATCTATGTTTTTAATCCCAATTTTTAAACCAATTCCTTTGAAATTAAGTTTGATTGAGATCCACTATCTATCAATGTGTCAACCTTAGTGTGTCGCATGATGACCCTGATGTGAAAGAATTTACTTCTATAATCAAATCCTTCACCAATTTTACATGTCATACCAACCAATGAGACATTAGATTCATCACCTGAATCCGATCCCACATTTGTGGGTCATGTTGTCAGTACAATTGTTTTCCTCCCTTTCTTTTCCTTGAACCACTTTGGTCTCTTCTCAGGATGCAATTTCCAATAACGGTCCTCATCATGCCCCTCTTTCTTGCAATACTTGCAAGAGGGATTCTCTTATTTTCTCTTCACTGCATTTGACTTCTTTCCATGCCACTTCCTCTTGTCCTCTTTCCTTGAAGACGATTCCCCTGATACACCAACACATGTTTTCCCTGCTTCAATGTATGTTACTTGAATAGAAACCTCATCAAGATTAGTTGGTCCAAACATGAATACAATGTTTTGAATATGTGCAAGTAAACCTCCTATATAATTCATAAGATTTTCTTGGGTATGTAAAGGAATATCTAACATCAATGCCATTTTTCAAAAGTCATTTGTGTATTCTTGCACTATTTGTCCTTTTCTTAGTTTTAAAGCTTGTCATTCTATTAACTCTTTCTCTTTATAACCCAAAGGATAGAATTGCTTTCTAAGTGCAGAAATAAAACTTTTCCATGATGCAAATACATTACCCACTTGTTGTGTGCCATTTTGCAACTTTCTTTGCCACCATATGAGTGTTATGACTGCAAGTCTCAATGATGCCAACTTGATTTATGTGGCCTCATCCTTGATCTATTGCACACTACAATAGACCTCCATCTATCTGACCCAATTGTCAAGTCTCTCTGCATTAACTTCACCATCATATATGGGTAATTCGAATTTAACATCAAATTTTAATAAAATCATTTCATTCTTATGTTTATGCACATGTTTCTTTGCATTGGATTTAGAACTTGAACTTGAAGATGGAGGTGAAGGAGAAATTTGAGGAGGATCCTCTCCTTCTTCACTTTTTCCCTTTGAAGATTCACCCAGATTTGGTCTCTTCCATTCCAAGTAATCCTCATACAAAACCTTCATCATCTCTGACATGGCGAAGAAACAAATTTGAAACTCTTTCTCATCCTGAGAAAGTCCCTCTTCCGATGCCATCTTCTCTCTTTAAGAAGTTCTCTTTCTCAATCCAATCAATAGATTCTCTTTAACAAGCTTGCCTTCACCATGAAGTATTTTTTCCCTGGTTAACATGCAAAACTCAAATCCAAACGCCAACTAGCTATGATACATGGATGATTTTAGGGGCTAAATTTCGCTCATGGGATAATTTTCCATGGTTTTTCCAAAAACGGGATTCGCTATTTCTAAAATGATTCACCCAAATTCTATAGGATAAAATTATTTTACCTTAAAAATCGCTGAACTTTTAAAAAAACTATATAAAATCCTTAGAAATTTGAAAATTTTTAGAAAAATATCGCCAAACATTTATAGTTGGCATATGAAAGATTAGTAAGATTCGCCAAGGTTTCTACATTTTAAAATAAATTTCCATCTTGAAAATCATCCCTGCTCTGATACCACTTGATCCGAAAAGATCTTTTAAATGATAATGGTTGAGTTATTAAGCTTGTGTTTATTAACCAATTAGGAAGCTTAAAGAAAGAGGAAGAATTGTAGAAGAAGCATAACATCCATATACACATATGCAGATCTTAAATAAAGCATAAAACAGTAGCAAACCATAACACCAATGTGATAATAGAGTTTGGCAATCTCACCTACGTCTTCAAGCCTTTGTCTCAGTGCATGAGGCTTTCTTATTTCTGTTCAAAGTTCAATAAGTACATCACATTAGTGCCAAAAGGTTACAAAACTGATCTAGTCTTTTTCTACCAAATCTCTAAAAGCCAACAGAAGAAACAACATTGATATCGGATGACCAGAGCTCCCAGAAATGGCCCGCAAAGGTGTGCTCCTCAACAACTTCCCTGCATAAAAATGGCTTTGGCTTGGAAAATCTTCAGCATAAACCTTCTCTGAATCTCCTCCCATGGCCTTAAGAAGGCCTATTTTATATAGATCTAAATTTGGTAACCATATCCCAACTTCCCCCCAAGATATAGCCTCAAAAGGGGCCCAATATCCCCCAATATTGGCCAAAAATCTCCAAATACAACTCCAAAATAAATGAAAATCATTATTCTAAAGTTTGAAAAACCACTTTTGCTATATATTTGGGCTAATCCCCTCAAACCTGGGCACGGGCTCTTAATACATGTTCATTTGGTATGATGTGGCCAAGCGACAGCCCCTAAGGGTTGCGCGTTGGCCCTTAACCTGCAAGCTTGGTTCACATGTCCAACTATCATGGAACTGAGTCTTGAACGATGCACTAGACTATGGGTCACCATCCCTGAGTCACATGGTGGAAATTTTCTATATATCCGTGCCCCAAATATTAACGTCGGTCACCTGGAGTGTCACACCATAAGGCCTGAAATTGAAGTTATCTCCACCATATCTATGCCCAATCAGCAAAGCCCTGGGGGCATATGGTTATAACTCCACACGCTTAAAATTGTGGTCTCATGGATGGTTTTATGGCATTGATCGCATACATATGTTGGGGGTTGGGGCTAGGCCCCAGCCCCTTACTCCGCCCACCTATCACAATAATCAAATTCAAATATCATTTGTGCCCTTTGTATAACAAGACCCACATGTGGGCAGGCTGGCTAGCCCGGCCCTGCCAAACCCTTAGCTTAGTCGGAGGTTTGGGGTTCAAATCCAGTTAACCCAACAAAGTTTTTCCAATACAAACGATCAGTCTATGGGTGCCACGTGGCAGCCCATGTCTAGGCCAAGTGGCACCACACTATTCTCCACTAATCTACCATGTGTCAAGCACCCAACCATCCAATTATCTACCACTTGTACCTACCCTGTCATCATACTTTCCCAGTCATGGTCTACCACGTGTTATCGTATGGGTGTGCTAGGTGTCTTCATATGGGTGTGCCACGTGTCACCATATGGGTGTGCCACGTGTCATCCTTGTAGTGGTGATGTGTGTCACACTCGGATTGGTCCCCCTGTTAGTCTACGTCAGCGTATGTACACCCAATCACCCTACCACATGTTGCCTCCAGAAGATGACACGTTAGCGTTGACTATTCCTACCACATCATCTGTATGGTCGTATGACCTGTACATTCAACTTCCATGTGGCACTGTATGGACTGTACAATCATCATTTTTTTCCCTGTTTGGAAAAATGAACAGATCGCCATAACTTGAGCATATGACGTTCATTTGAGCCCCTTCAAGTTGTGATGGTTTGTATCAATGAGTTCTACCCACACGTCTGGTTTGAGGCCATTCCGAGGACTTTGATTTTTAGGCCTTTCTGAGCCCCATTAAGCTCCTAGATCCAATTATGGATCACACACTCTATCCTTACAGCTTTTTGTACCAACCCAATACCTGAACACGATATTTGTAACCATATTGCTTCCTTTCTAGCATGAGTGGCTTCCATGTATTCAATTTATGTAGTTGAAAGTGCCACTACAGACTGTCTTTTTCTCATCCAACTGATTGTTCCTCCAAACAAGTTAAACACATACCCTCTTGTAGATATTCTATGATCCATATATCCATCCCAGTTTGCATCCACAAATCCATGTATTTCGAACACTCTATCCAAACCTGGTCTTCCTTGGTAGCACAATCCATAACTAGTAGCTCCACACAAATACATGAAAACTCTCTTTATTGTTTTCGAATGCTCCTTCACTGGTTTTGACATATACCTTCTCAAAACTTCCACTGCATGTGCAATGTTCGGTCTAGTATAGACCATTGCATACATCAAACTTCCAACTGCACTCACATATGGAACATGAGACATTTCATCCTCCTCTTCCTGTGTCTTGGGACACTGATCCGCATATAACTTTACACCTATAGGAATAGGTACCCTGACCAGTTTACATTCCTGCATATTAAACCTCTCCACTATTGTCTCTGCATATTTTCTCTGATTTAACCAGAATTTCTTGTTTTCCTGATCTCTTTTGATTTCCATGCCCAAAATGAAATTTGCAGCACCAAGGTCCTTCATGTCAATTTTAGAGGACAACTGAGTTTTCACATCCTAGGTAATCTCCTTGTTGTTTCATATCAACAACATGTCATCCACATACAAGACCAAATAAATTAAATTATCACCTTTTAATTTAAAATACACACTGTGATCATCTTTTCTTCTTGTGAAGCCAAGTCCCAACATATAAGTATCAATTTTTTTTATACTACATCCTTGGTGATTGTTTTAAACCATACAGGGAATTTTTCATCTTGCATACCAACTCCTTCTTTCCCTTCACTACAAATCCTTCTGGCTTATTCATGTAGATTTCTTCTTCCAGATCCCCATGTAAGAATGTTGTCTTCACATCCATCTGTTCTACTTCAAACTGAAATGCAGTATCAATAGATAACAAAAATATAATAGAATTTAACTTGGAAATAGGAGAAACAATATCACCAAAATCAATTCCCTCAACTTGGGAATAACCCTTTTCTACTAACTGAGATTTGTACTTCTCCACTTTTCCTTCTACATTCAACTTCTTTTTAAATACCCATTTGTTTCCAATGGGATTTCTTCCAGTCAGAAACTCCACTAGATCCAAAACATCATTCTTATCCAAGGTTGTCATATCTTCTACCATGGCCTTTTTCCATAGTTTTCCATCTTCTGAATCCACTACCTCCCTAACAGTTCTAGGATCATCATTAGTAATAGACAAAGAAAAAATTGAATAGAAATTAGGTGGTGTATACCATTCTGGTATCCTTTTTTCTTGCATCAATGTCCTCAATACTAAAGTATGATTATCTTCTTCTTCTGATTCATCTTCTTTTGTAGAGTCTGATTCATCATCCTTTGGTTCAAACTCTATTTTCTTTGGTTCTTCCTTACTTGGTAGGACTTCCTGTTTTACAACATCCTTCATTTATCTAAATACTACATCTCAGCTATACAAACCTTCTTAGTTTCTCATTTCCAAACCTTATAACCTTTGAGACCATCTTTATACCCAATAAAAATACACTTTCAATCCTTCTTATCTAGCTTACTCATGTTTTCCTTTAGAACATGAACATATCCCTCACAACCAAATACCTTGAGATCTATGAGAGAGGGTTTCTTACGAGTCTATACCTCATGTGGAGTCTTGTCATCTAGTGTTGATGAGGGTGATCAATTGACTAGGTAATATGCAGTACCCACTACCTCTACAAAGAATTTTTGCCCTAACCCGACACCACTGAGCATGCACCTTGCTTTTTCCATCAACTTCATGTTCATCCTTTTTGCAAATCCACTCTGTTGAGGTGTATATGGATTATTATTATGACTTTCTATACAACACTTCTTACATAATTCTTCAAATTCATTCCCGTAGAACTCTCCACTATTATCTTTCCTCGACATCTTAATTATTTTCTCTATTTGATTCTCAAAAAGAGCCTCGAACTCTTTAAACCTATCAAAGACTTCATATTTCTTCCTAGGGAAGTATATCCAAGTATTCCTTGATAAGTCATCTATAAAAGAGACATAGTACACATATTTTCCCAATGATGGAACTGAAATAGGTCCAAACACATCATTGTGCACTAGCTGTAAAATTCCTTCTACCCTCGTTGCACCAGAGGGGAATCTTACCCGATTTTTCTTCCCATATACAAAATGTTCACAAAAATCAAAATCTAAAGAGGATTTAGATACACCTTCAACCATACATTTACCATGTATTAGTTTAAATCCCTTCTCCCCGATATGCCCCACTCTTTGATGCCACACCATAACCTTTTCTACGGAGAATGTAGGAGTTTTTTCTTCTTCAACTCCAATGTCAGGAACAATGGAACTATTACACCCATTACTAATAGTTCTTCGTTGCATCTTATACAGAGTTCCAATCTGAACTCCCTTTAGCAACAACATTACTCCTTGAACCATCCTACAGGTTTCCTTTTCAAATACTATTTTTACCCCTGCATCATCCATTTTTCTTAGATAAATCAAATTTTTGGCCAATCATGGGATGTGCAGAACACTAGGAAGTGTTCTAATCCTTCCATTTATGAGCTTCAACTTGACTTTTCCTTGTCCTATGATTATGTCTATCGAGTCATCACTTAGGAAAAGATTACCTCCATCATATCTTTCATATTCACAGAACCAATCCCTATGGGGATTCATATGAAAAGATGCACCTCAGTCAACCAACCATGTCTCATGATCTTCATGTGTTCTTGAAGAATCCAAGTACACATCTCCTCCTTCTTCCTTGGAGGTATTTTCTTCTGTAGAAGGAGCACCTTTATATCCCTTCACTTTCTCAATGCTTTTGGATCTACATTACTTCTTGAAGTGACCTTATTTTCCACATCTCCAACATACCTTTACAAAACTTCTGGGATATTTAGATCTACCATTAGACTTAGACCTCCCACTTGAGGACTTAGATCTATTTATTTCCTGGGGGCGTCCTCTTGCAAATAATGCATCTGTGTTATTTCCTTCCATGTTCTCTTGTCTCATATCCTTTGACAACAAGGATGAGACCACATCATCAAAACTCAAGATAGTTGTATTAATACCTATGGCCACAACCAGACTATCCCATGTGTCTGGTAAAGAGCACAATAAAATGATACACTTATCTTCATCTGAAATTTTAATCTCAATAGATAACAAATTACTTACCACAATATTGAAGACATTCATAGGCTCTATCATCGGGGATCCATCTCTTTCTCAGTTTGTACAACATTTTCCACAGGAACAATTTATTTACCAGGGACTTAAATTGATACAAGTTCCCCAACTTATCCCATAAATCCTTGGTTGTAGCTTCCCCTGACACATTCAGTAATATTGAATCTGAGAGACACATTCAGATTGTTCTTTTTTCGTTCTGATCCAACTTTTTCCAGTCATTTGTTGACATTCCTGTAGGTGCAGTACCTAGATCCACTGTGACCCACTAATCTTTGTCTACTAGCAGATCTTCCATCTTGAGCTTCCATAGCTCAAAAATTTTCCCATTAAATTTATCGATCTCTATTTTTGAACTGCTCACCATTTCTCTTTACCTAAAGAATCAATACCACAGATCTCCCACTGTAACAAGGCTTATCACAGTATAGAGCCAAACCCCTGACCACAAAGGAATCCCCATGAAGCCAATAATTTCTATGATACCAAAGTATATTTTAACCTTGGACACTAATTTACTGCAAACATGTTTTCAATAAAATAACATAAAAGATACAATGGAAAATACAAACATTACACGGAAATATTTCCCCTAGAAACCCAAACTGGAAAAACCATCATATTCTATATTCATTCACACCATACATTGTTTACAATACAATATACATACATGATCAATCGTAATCCAAAATCCTAATCTAGTGATCTCGATTAGTCAAAAACCCTAATTCCTTAATCGAAAATAGAAAACGATCGGTGAAAAAACCATGTGTCGAAAAACCTCCCAAAAATGGACACAGAAATAAAAGTTTTTTTTTTTTAGGAGCGCTACCCCCGAACCCCTGCGTAGGGCATGTAATGGAAAGGAAAGGCATGCAATGGAAATGAAATTCATGACATGGAAAGGCAATAAATTATATGGAAAGGCAAGGCAATGGCATGGCAATGGCATGGCATGGCATGTCTTGGCAAGGCATGGAAATGGAATGGCATGATAAGGCATGGAAATGGCGCGACAATGGCATGGAATGGCATCTCATGGAAAGTCAAGGCATGTCATGGAATGGCATGGAAAGTAAAAGCATGCAATGGAAAGGAAAAACATGGAAATGGCATGGAATGGCAAGGCATGGAATGGAAATGGCATGGTATGGCAAGGCATGGAAATGGCATGGAAATGACATGACATGGTTTGGCGAGGCATGGAAATGGCATGGCATGGAATGTCATGGAAAGGAAATTCATGCCATGACATGGCATGGAAAGGAAAGTCATGCAATGGCAAGGCAAGGCATGCAATGGCAAGGCAAAGTATGGAAATGGCATGGCATGGGTTGGAAAGACATGGAAATGACGTGGAAATGTCATGTAATGGCAAGGCATGGAAATGGCATGTCAATGGAATGGCATTGAATCTCATGGAAAGGTAAGGAATGCAATGGAGAGGAAAGGCATGGAAATGGCATGGCATGGATTGTCAAGGCATGGCAATGACATGGCATGGAAAGGCATGGAAATGGTGTGGCAATGGCATGGCATCGAAAGGCATGGAAATGTCATGGCATGGCATGGCATGGCTTGGAGAGGCATGGAAATGGCATGGAATGACAAGGAATGGAAATGGAATGACAAGGCATGGAAATGGCATGGAAATGGCATTACATGACATGGAATGTCATGGAAAGTCAAGGCAAGGCATGCAATGGCAATGCAAGGCATGGAAATGGCATGGCATGGCTTGGAAAGGCATGGCAATGATGTGGCATGGAAAGGAATGGCATGGCATGGAAAGTGATCCAAATGGATTCGAGAAGGCCTAAAAATCAAAGTTCTCATAATCATATGAAACTAGTGCCATTGTGTTGGGATCAATGTCTTGATTCCATCCATATCTTTTTTTCTGAAAATGGACACCATATGCAAAAGTTATCTCATTCTGATTGATTTCCCAAACAGGAAAAAAAGTAAAAAAAAGTCAAATTCAGTAGTCAACAGGCCATACTGTTGATGTCAGTAGTACATCAGCGTGATGTGTCAGGTCATGTCATGATGACATTAGAAGGGACACATGGCACTATATGGAAGTGACACATGGTTGTATGGACGATGATGTGGCGACATGTGGAAGAATCTGGGTACGACACATGGATTTATGGATGTGACATGGCACCAATGGCAGCATGACACATGGTCGATACAATAGTGACGTGGTATCATTTGGTTGAGACACATGGTAGGTACGATAGTGATGTGGCAGTGTTGACTGAGAAGTTGACTATGTTGCTGACTAAACTGTACGGTTCAATCATAGGGTGACATGTGGCCCAATCAGAGGGTGCAACATGACACCCTGGATTTGGCCAATATTGGCTGGTCAAAATTTTTCTTACAACCTCCGCAAGATTTGACCACCCGTCCTCCACATAACCAACGAATTCTCAAAAGGAGGCGCACCATCCAGGCTACATTACTTCTCATTATGACATATGGAAAAACTTGTATTTAAGTTGATATGTGTTGGAGGTTTGTGGATAAGCCTCAGTCGACGGGGCCAGTCTACCGACCAAGTGTGCCTTCCACGTGACCAAGGCCTATGGACCAGGAGCTAGCACTAGAATATTAGCGTAGAGGACACTTGGGCATGGCCACATAGTTGTTCACATGACCATGACCCGAAGGACAAGGGGCTTGACCAACCTATGACTTGGCCCCAGACACATGGTGCACTCCATACAACCAGGATCCCGGAAGATAGGGGCTAGCGCCAACTTTTCCCAAAAAGTGGGTTTTCAACCTTATTATAAAGATTTTAATAATTATTAGCCTAATTTTTGTGGATTTTGGCCTTTTTTGGAGGATCTGGAGCCCTTCTTGAGGCCATATCTTGGGGGGGATTTGGGAGGAGAACCCCAACTCAGATCCTACATAAACCAGCAGTTTTTGATATCATGAGGATGTTCAGAAACAACAAAATGTTGAATATTTTAGAAGCTTAAGCCATTTTTATGCAGGGAAGCCATTGAGGAAGCAAACTTTGGAGGCCATTTCCAAGAGCTACGCTCAACATTTTTTAGTGTCGTTAGTTATGTTGGATTCTTGAGGACGAGAAGAACACAACCAGACCATTTTATAATCCATTTGATTCATTTCTGATGTAACTTTCCAGCATTGAATATTAATAAGAAATCCTCCCCCACTAAGACATAGGCCCAAAGATGTCAGCAACCTTGTCGAACTCCGTTAACAATCTTGGTGTTATGGTTTGTTGTTCTTAATGTTTACGTTTTGTTATGTATTATTTATGATGGCTGCAACATTCTTTCATTAAGATCTCCTTCCTCTTTTAGTTTTTTGAAAAGTAATTTAACACATGCTTAAAACTCAACCAAGTCTTTAAAAGACCAATTTTGGATCAACAAGGCATGGAAATGGCATGGCATGGCATGGTTTGGAAATGCATATCAATGGCATGGAAATGGAATGGAATGGAAAGGCATGGAAATTTTGTGGAAATGGCATGGCATGGTATTTCATTTCATGGAAAGGAAAGGCGTGGAAAGGCATGACATGGCAAGGCAAGGCATGCATTGGAAAGAAAACAAGTGTCATGGAAAGGAAAGGGATGGCATGGCATGGGATGGAAAGGAAAGGAAAGGAATATCAAGGAAAGGCATGGCACGGCATGTTATGGAAGGCATGGCAAGGTAAGGCATGGCATGGAAAAGTATGGCATGGCATGGCATGGCTTGGAAATGAAAGACACGACATGGCATGGCATGGCTTGGAAAGGCAAGGCACAACATGGCATGGCATGGAAACTCAAGGAAAGGAAAGGCATGAAAACGTTTTCACCTGCACTTAAAATGTCATAAACCCTTTATTGTTTGGAAAGGAACTCTGTGATATAAATTTAAGTCATATGTCCCTAGAAAAAATGTTTTTTTTATTTATTGGGATGAGAAAGGTATATTTTTTTTGTTATTCTTGTTTCACTACAATTAACATTTTTATTTGAATTTTCCCTTGGATAATGTTCTAGAAAGTTATATTTATTGTTGTATATGTTAAAATGGGAAGCTACATGACAATGGTGTGGCATGACATGAATTGTAAATACATGGAAACGGCATGGCAGGGAATGACAATGGAATGTCTTGGAAAGGCATGGAAAATGCATGGAAATGGCATGGCATGACATGGAAATGATATGAAATGGAATGGAAGGACAAGGAATGGAAATGATATGGAAATTGCATGGCATGACATGGATTGGCAAGGCATGGCATGCCATGCCATGGCTTGGAAAGGCATGACAATGGAATGGAAATGTCATGGAAAGGCATGGCGTGAATAAGTTTGTGGTATTGGGTTTGGGAGGGTCCTTTGTCTCCTTGTGTGCTTTAACCCAAAAATTGGGTAGGAATGTGCAATAAAATCTCATAGATGGTGAAGGGAAATGAATGATGGTTTGAAGTATCCCTAGAGGAATTTTGGTAGAAAGGCTTTGCTTTCTATGGTGTGTCATGAAATGTAACCTCAAAACCTTTATTTGTAGGTGGAAAATGATACCCATTCTAAGATCTAGTTTCTATGTGAACTCTCTCATTGTATTGATCAAAATCAATAAGTTTAGTGGACATCATGGAAGAATGAATAAATGTTATTAATAATTGATGGGTTTAACAAAATTTACATATACTCGCTACACAACCTAAACAAACACAAGTGCATTAATGAGTCATTAACTAGACTTTTTGGCATTTATGAAGGGTTACACATAAATGAAATGATTTTATATATGGCATGCATAGAAAGAGGGAAATAGTGTGTCTGCCCTATAAAATGGTCAAATTATGGATTGAATCAACTAAGAAACTAACAACTAGGCTTCTCATTGGAATGTCAAGGGAAGGTTAGGGTTTGAAGAGCCCAACTTGTAACAACCTGAGATAATATATGGGTAGGTGCATGTACTTCATATTCTAAATATATATGAAGTTTTTGGGTTGTCCAAATGTTGTGTACTTGCATAATTGAATTTTAGCTTGTGTCATCTTCATAATTGAGTAATTCTAGTAGTAGTTATGGA
>ML816867.1:14707-34797 GCA_009831015.1 Picea engelmannii
AGATTCATCGTTGTCAGTAGACTGTGATGAGCTGTTGTCTTCTTCTTTTGAGTAGAAATTCTTTTTCCCTCTGTATAAATTTTTCTTGTAGTTGGGTTTTTCCTTTTTCTGGTATTGTTTGTTTTTGTTTTCTTTCTCTTCAGGGTCCTCCTTGGGATAGGGACACTTGGATGTGAAATGACCAACTTTGCCACAATTAAAACATTTGAAAGAAAGCTTGCCTTGTATTTCCCTGATCCTTTCTGAAGTTTTCTAATGAAGTTGGCTTCTTCCACATCAGATTCTTCATGATGACAAGATTGAGGTTTTTGATTCTGATTTATCTTTGTCTTGAATGCTTTGAAAGCTGTTTCGTATTTTGTTGATTTATTATTTCTTGTTCTCATCTCATATGCTGTAAAATTTCCATGGAGTTGGTCAGCTGTGAGTGAGCTTAGATTGGATCTATCTTCAACTAAGGAAATATTTGCATCATATCTCATCGGTAATGACCTTAGTATTTTTTGCACAAAGGGTTTATCTGTAACTTCTTATCCTGCTGCTATAATTGAGTTGACCACTTCATCTACCATATGAAAGTACTCAACAATATTTTCTTCTTCTTTCATTTTCAGGTTTTCAAATTGAGTTCTATAGGACTATAGTTTGGCTTCCTTGACTTTGTCATCTCCTTCATATACGACCTCCAATTTGTCCCATATTTCTTTGGTCGATTTGCAATGCATAACTTTCACACATATAGAGTTAGTCAACCCTGCTAGAATACCATTGACTGCTCTTGAGTTATCATTACATATTTTCTTTCCTCTAGAGTCTTTGCGTGGAGTAGTTGGTGCAATGTAACCGTCTGCAATAGATTGCCAGATATCAAAACCAAGAGCCAACAAGAAGTTTTTCATTCTTATTTTCCACAGAGCATAGCCTTCTCCATTGAACAATGGTGCTTTGTTGTTAGACATTACTTCTTGTTGATCCATCTTCAAGATCTACCTTCAAGTTTGTTAGACTGTGTTGAAGGAACCCGCTCTTATACCAATTGAAGGATCAGACCCTGTCACTGAGAGGGGGGGGAGGGGTGAATCAGTGACACAACAATTATATCAATTTTTCATTTATTAATGCAAACATAATTTTAACACAGTATTTTATCGTGGAACCCAAATGGGAAAACCACAAACTCTTTTCTATTAACTACAAAATTTGTTTTACATGTTACATAGAAGGAAGATGTACTTCCTCTTTGATCAACACCAACTGATCAGGATGCACCCACACCCTGGTTTACCAACACCAACTGGTAGGAGGCTACGACCCCCTGTTTAGTCAACTATAACTGACAAGGAAGCATCAACTCCCTTTGCAGGCACCAGCCCGCCCTTGCACCACCCAACCACCCTTAATTCATAGGTATTAGCTTTAGCTTTTGATATTCTGATATGGACTGCAGAGACACATTCTTCTCACCACTTTTTCTCATTTATATACTCTTCAAACGTGTGTGAAATTTAAAACATCRTGTCCCTTTATTTGAACCATTGTACCTTTTCATTTAAAATGATAAACTAAACTTTAATTAATATCATTTTTCCTTTTTATTCTTTATTCATATTTTCATGATTTATTCTCTTTTAATCATGACTGTGTATYGRTTCATTWTAYYRTGAAGGTTTTTCATAAATTGATCACAGTCATGGATCAATTTAATCCTTTATACTCGATATCAAATCTCTTTTACTTCACAGAGACTAGATTCCTTGGAGGTGCTTCCCTCAATCCATTTCACATGACTAAGCGTTACAGAACCATTGGCTCAACAATTTCAGCAACGCATTACACTCTACAATGTCAAACCTCTTTACCATATGACCAATGGCGGTGACCTCACACTTTAGGAAATTAGACCAAATGAGCATTTGAGCACTTCTCAGTTCAACACCCATGATTCATCCTCCTGATGAGATAGATGGCTGATGGGGTTTCGACGTTTAGACATTCAAGTCTTCGTGACTTCACACTTTACTAAACTCATGATCATGAAATTGCCGAAATAATCAGACGGTTCAAATTCCCCACTGAGATGGATGGTTGACGTGGTTTCAACGTTTTAGGCATTCAAATCTTCGTGACTTCCACTTTCAAAATTCGCGATCAGGAAATTGCCAGTCAGATCGGACGTGTCATATTCTCCATGCAGATGGACGGTCGTCGATTATTTGGCGTTTTTCTCATTGAGTCTCATGAACTCCAACAGCTCAAAAATCTCGATTAGGATATTGTTGAAATGATCAGACGACTCACATTTGTTTTGCGAAGACAGATCAATGGTTTATATTTGATCCTTACATTTCTTAATCCAACGACTAGGGCTTAATCAAGCATTGAGATGGATGGCTATCGAGATTTCGGAACATTGGGAAAGTGCTGTGGTAAAAACTCCTGGTATGACATCGCCGAAACAATTGGACGGTTCGAGTTTTATTTCATGAAAATAGATCGATGGTCCATAGCCTTGGTGATCCGATGACTGACAGGGTTTCAACATTCCTGTGATCAAGGGGGGTCGATGCTCCAACTCTCGGTAGCCGAAATGCCGATCTCGTCGGATCGACGATCCACGTCGCTTCTCCTTTTCTTTGAATCTAATGATCCATGTCGCTTCTCCTCTTGAGATTTTGGAGCTTCGACTTTCGGGGTTTTGAACAAACCTCATTGCTGATCTTATGCCACACTTATTCTATCCTTCCACTTTGATATGATCCAATGGTTGCTAAGGCTCTCGAAGCAGATCAACAGTCGACAACTTCCTCCATGCATCTATGCTGGATCTAACAGCCCATGGCTATTTGTTCATGCTGTCTCCAATAATCTCTATTGTCCATCGAGATTATCGATGGCTCCTTTCTATGAACTCGACACCAGCCCTTCTGAGCTTAACTCGACTCTCATCCTTCGTCTGAGCTCTTTCAAGCCTCTATCCCTCCTGAGCTTGATTCATAGGAACATTGTTGATCCTATCGTGATCAACAATAATCACAAATTTCTTCTGCTACCTAATAAATTGTACAATGCACTCTTCCTGTTCGCTCTTCCTCCTGAGCTTGCGCTATCATCCTCTTCACATTATTTGACATCTTCTGCTTAACTGATATGTTTGTTGACATCAATGACAATCTCAACTGTGGTAATTCATCATTAAAAACAGATCATCAATTCGACTGTTGCCATCATTGACAACCTGTCCAACAAGGAAGATTATGAAAATTCTGCATTGTAACAAAATTTTGAATAAGTAGTTGAATCTACCCCTTCAAATCATAATTCTTTTGCTGAGTATGGACAAACACAGGTCCAAAATTAACACAATCTTAGATCTAAAGATGCTGCTACAAATCATGATCCTCCTCTTCAATCTCAGAAGGCTTTTGCCCCTATTCAACAAAATCCTACTCCAGACAAAAAGAAAGCAAATAGTCATCCTGTCAACAAGCCCATAAATTAGCAAGTTCAGGATAAAGGGAAATCTTCGATCATACAAACCTAGAGTCCAAAATCAACAAGGTAAAATTACAGATTCCCCTTATTGAACTAATGGAAAATAAGTTGTTTAAAGATTCTATTTTGAAAGTGTTGCAGCCAAAAGATGAATCAATTGTTGTAGATACTGTTAATTTAGAGGATGACAGACCAACTATTTTCTTGGGATCAAATACAGAGTAGAGAGATGAATCTGTACCTCCATTTTACATCTCTTTGAACATCCATGATCAGATACTTCATAATTGCCTCTTAGATTCCAGAGATTCATATAATTTAAAGCCTAAAGTGGTTATGGAGGAATTAGACCTAGAGATCACAAAACCATATCAAGATCTCTATACTTTTTATTCTAGCAGAGTCAAGTGTTTAGGGGTGATTAAATATTTCATGGTTAATCTAACCCAGTTGCCTATGAAGAGAATTATGATGGATATAGTTGTGGCTGATATAAAACCAAAATTTGATATGATTTTATCAATGTTGTGGTCGAAAAGATTTGGGGGAACTCTGCAAATGGATCCTTTTTCTACTGTTCCTATTGTTGGAGGTGAAAGCCTGAGGCTATATAAAGAATCACAACTTGCATATATTATCAGTGATCCTCATAACCCTACAAATCACCCTATATATGCAATTCAAGAAGACACATATTCTTGAATTTTACAGTTAGATGATTATTATGCTACCCCTGTAGCAGAACATAGAAAAAATACAAAAAATAAGGAAAGAAATGGTAATGATTCTCTGTGGAAAATTTTCTTTGATGGGTCTTCATCTAAGGAGGGGTCAGGAGATAGAGTAGTGTTGGTTTCACCATCTAAATAAATCTTTCCTTTGTCCTTTAAACTTGGGTTTCTGATCACAAATAACATAGCAGAATACAAAGCTTTGATTTTGGGTTTTAGGGATGCCATTGATTTGAAAATTGACAAGCTTGAAGTTTTTGGAGATTTAGAGTTGGTGGGGTTACAGGTTAGGGACAAATATTAAAAAAGTAGATGAGACTTAAGCAGTACCAAAACGAGGTTTGGGATTTATTGGAAAATTACTTTTTTGCCTTCAATATCTCTTTTATTCCCATAATTGAAAATTAGTAAGATGAGTCCTTAGCTTTAGCAACACGTGGTTTCAAAACTCCTCTCAATTCTTAGGTTAAGTATGAAATTAAGATGAAATATAGACCTTCTATTCTGGACAACATTAAGAATTGGGAGGTGTTCTAAGATGATAAAGAAATATAAAGGTTTTTACAATTTATGGATGAATTTTATGCTTTAAAAATTGATCAGGAAAATTTGAATAAAGTTATAGAAGATGAAGAACCAAAAATGTTTCTAAATGAGATTGTAGGCCATAAAATTCTGGATCTTAAAACCAATCATATACCTAAAGGTTTGGTACCTTTGGAAAGGATCTTTGACAATAATGATGTTGTTGCTAACCCTTTATTTCAAAAACAGGGAGAAGATATTGTTGATGCTAACATTGGAACTGAAGATAATCCAAGATTGGTGAAACTGTCAAAGTCCTTACCTGATAAGAAAAGGGGCAAGTATGTTGAATTGATGAAAGAATTTGTGGATATTTTCGTGTGGTCATATGAATATCTTAAGACTTTTGATCCATAGATAATGCAACATAACATTCCTTTAAAAGAAGGTGCAAAACCTTTTAAGCATAAACTAAGGAAGATCAATCCCATGCTTTTTCCAGTAATTGAGAAGGAACTTAAAAGAATGTTGGATGCCAAAATTATCATTCCACTTAGATACTCAAATTGGATTGCTAATCTAGTCCCTGTTTGGAAAAAGAACAATGAAATTAGATTATGCGTGGACTTTAGGAACTTGAATAAGTTCTCACTGAAGGATAATTATCCTGTTCCAAAAATGGATTATATTCTCCAAATGGTGGTTGGAGCAAGTAAAATGTCTTTCTTGGATGGTTATTCAGGTTATAATCAAATTGTAGTCTCTGAAAAAGATCAAGAGAAAACACCATTTACCACTCCATAGGGAATGTTTATGTATGCAAAGATGCCTTTCGGTCTTCTCAATGCCGGGGATACTTTCAGAGAGCCATGGATGTGGTGTTTATTGGAGAAAAAGACAGATTTATAGTCATTTATTTGGATGATATTACAATATTTTCCAAATCATATGATGAACACTTCCATCATTCGAGACAAACTTTTAAAAAATGCAGAAATATCGGTATATCTCTTAACCCTAAGAAATATCATTCTGTTATGGAAGAAGGGAATTTATTGGGGCATATTGTATCAGCTAATGGAGTTAAAATTGACCCTGATAGAGTGGTTTCTATCCAACAAATTGAGGTCCCCAGGCACAAGAAATCAATTCAATCTTTTTTGGGAAAAATAATTTTTTTAAAGAGGTTTGAACCCAATTTTGTAGAAATCATTAAACCTATTTATAATATGTTGAAAAAGGATGTCAAAATAAGATGGAATCAAGAAGCAAGAGATTCATTTTAGAATATCAAACAAGCTTTGGTGGAAGCTCCAGTTTTGATAAGCCCTCAGTATGATAAGGATTTTTTAGTCTTTTCATTTGCATCACATGAAACAATTGTTGTTGTCCTATTACAAAAAATAAAGATGGTCA
The DNA here is from genome assembly GCA_009831015.1 of Picea engelmannii. NCBI lineage: Eukaryota > Viridiplantae > Streptophyta > Pinopsida > Pinales > Pinaceae > Picea > Picea engelmannii. Next base: position 20,872 of record ML816867.1, read on the forward strand.
AGAACAAACAATATCTTTCTTTAGTAAGGCTTTGAGAGATGCAGAGTTAAAGTATGATATCCTAGAAAAACAAGCTTATGCTTTAATTAAAGCACTTAAATCTTTCAAAGTCTACCTTCTGCATTCAAATATTACTACATATGTTCCTAGCAGCTCTGTCAAGGATATATTGGTGCAGCCTGATAGTGAAGGTAAAAGAGGTAAGTGGATAGCTAAGCTCTTGGAATAGGATGTGGAAATTAATCCTACAGAGTTAGTCAAGGGGCAAGGTCTAGACAAATTGTTATCTTCTTCAAATTGTCAAGCCCTCGGTATAAATCAAATGTCAAATCAATTAGATCAATTATCCGCTCAGTAGGCTGAAAACAACACGCAGGTTCTTGAGAAGTATTTTATATATCCCTAGTATAAGGATATTGTGCATGTTTTGCAGAATCTTCAATTTTGTCTTGATTTTGATAAATCAAAGTGTAGAGATTTAAAGATGAAGGCTACTAAATATTGTATACTGAATCAATGTCTCTATTGGAAGGATCGGGGAGGTGTCTTGCTGAAATGTGTAGACAAGGGAGAAGAAAAACAGATTATGATCGACATGCATAGTGGAGCATGTGGAGGACATTTATATTGGCAAGCTATAACTTATAAAATTTTGAGAGATGGCTATTATTGGCCTTCTCTTTTCTCAGCCGTATTCTCCAAGATCAGAGCATGTGAAAATTGTCAAAAATTTGCTGGTAAGCAACAAGTAAAATATCTTCCTCTCAAACCTATTACAACATCTGGTCCTTTTCAACAATGGGAATTAGATTTTATTGGAGAAATTAATCCTACATCTAGTGGCCAGCATAAGTATATTCTTACTACAACAGATTATTTTACGAAATGGATTGAGGCTATACCTACTAGAAATGCCACTAATAAGGTTATCATGAAATTCTTAGAAGAAAATATTTTGATAGGTATGGATGTCCTAGGAAACTGATTACAGATAATGCTCAAGATTTTAAGTCAACTTCCATGATCCAGTTTTGCAGTAATTATAATATTAGCTTGGCACATTCTACTCCTTACTATCCACAGGGAAATGGACTTGCTGAGTCCTCCAACAAAAGTTTGATCAAGATAATTAAAAATGTGTTGGCAGAAAATAAGAAATCTTGGGATGTTGGTTTGAAATTTGCTTTGTGGGAAGACATAATTAGTACCAAGAAATCTATTGGTACTTCCCCATTTCAATTGGTTTATGGATTGGATGTAGTTTTACCTATTCAACTTGGATTACCTGTGATGAAGTATCTCCAGGATGAATTAGAAGAACCAAATGACATACAAAGAAGAATGTTTCAAATCATAGAGGTTCAACAAGAGAGGGATGTAGTGAATAAAAGGACTCAAGATTTCAAAGAAAATATGAAAGCAATTTTCGACAAAAGAGATAAATAGGATAATTTTCAAGAAGGAGATTTAGTGTTGCGATGGGATGCACGAATAGAAGTTAAACCAAAGCACGATAAGCTTGACAATATTTGGTTTGGGCATGTAAAAATTGCAGAAGTTTTACAGAATAATACTTTCGTTTTGATAAATTTGAATTGCGAAGAAGTATTTGGAGGCCCAGTCAGTGGGCGTTTCCTTACGCATTTCTTAACCTATTAGGCCAAATATGGCCTAAAATTTATGTATATATTGTATATTGGTGTGTGGTAGAAATATAATCAATAAGACTCCATGACCCAATGGTAAGGCAGTTTGGAAAATTGTGGAATAGTTCTAGATTTTTAGATTGATCAGTTTGGTGTGTCTTTGATGGAAAATAAGGCAAGAAGAATATTATATGTAAAAAATATAGTCAAGGGAAGATGGTCAGGGAAAAGAACATGTCTACAGTTCTTGAAATTTTCTAAGGAAAACCCCATCCTCATATGGAGCCAGTGTTAACTCTCATATCACCTATTCAAGCCATTACTATCTTCGTTGCCTTGAATCCTCATCTTCTTTGTCATTTTCTTTCCTCATCCTTAAATTCTTCCCTCCTCAGTATAGGTGAATTGAACTAATCATCATCAAACAAAGTGGTCCTCCGTTTGTTAGTTCTGTTTTTCTGGTGATTTGATGGAAATGACGTTGTCAACCGACTCATCCATCCCTAAACCCTGACTGTTATCTATTTCGTGAAGCCAAAATATAACTATTGCATTGAGTTCGTGAAGGGTCTCCTCTATAGCCAATATCTGTTTGTTGTTTCGGTTTAAAAAATATGGTTAAGGGAGACACGATGAATAGAGTAGAACCCTCAGGACTGGAGTATGCTTTGCTGCAAGCAAAAGAATGGTTTCAAAAGGCACGTTGGCTCAATTTCATTAAGAAATTCTCAGGTTACAACTATGGAGCAGCTCCCGCCTTTGCACAATCTTTTGATGGAAAACAGGTGTTGATTGGTAGCTTAACTTTGGAGGTTTCTGAGGAGGTAATTTCAAAATCCACAACCTTACCAATTGATGGAGATTGCTATTTTAAATGAAAAACCCTCATTGTTGTTGAATTGAACTATTTCATGTTGGAGAAGCATAAAGATCCAGATTGGAGGACTGGTATACCCAGGACGTGGCTACATGAGGAATGGTGTGAATTTTTTGACACTGTACAGAGATACATTACCTGCGAGGGGAAATACAATAAGGTGTATCTTTACCATATGCATTTTATTTGTCATATTTCCGGTTTAAAGACAATGAATTTGGCCTACTTTTTATATAAATATTTGTTAAAAATGTCCACAAGATTTCAATCTAAATCAAATCTGCCTCCACATTATTTTTACCACCGAGGGTTGATCAAAATCTTGATTCAATACCACTTGTCTAAGAAGAAAACCACTTGGGACAGTTTTCTGGTTAGTGAAGAATTGGATGCCATTTCATCTTAAAAGAAGAGAGGAAAACCTGTGAAAACAATGCAGACGAAAGGTAGTAAAACTGATCCTAAGGATAAGCCACCTCAATCTGCAGCATCTACACAAAGAATCACAAGAAGCCAATTTAAGAAGCAATCAATAGACACAATGGGAAATCCTCGAAAATCACCGAAAATAAAAGTTACCTTTCAGAGGAAAAAGAAACAGATAATTGATTCACAAACTTATACTGTGGAAAAACTCCCTGAAGATCCCAAGCATACCAGTAGTGATGAGGTGCAAGTGTATGTAATGGTGTCTCCTAGACTGAAAGAAAAATACAAAGAAATCCATGGTAGTATGACCACATATTTTCAGATTCCTACTCCAATAATTCCCCTTATTGACGATAATAAAAGAAAGAGGAGATTGGTTTTTTCTGAGACTGATACATCTGATGCAGAGCACATTGATACAACTGAGGCAGAGAAAAATGATACATTTGATGCATAAGAGTTTAAAACACCTGATCCAAAAGAGATGCAGAGCATTAAGGGAAAGAAAGTCAGGAAGGTGAAATCATTCACTGACCACTTTATACAGAGGCCACATACCAGACCCATCAACAAAATTAGACTAAAATACAAACTATTGTTCAATCCCAAAATGAAATACCTAACTATTAATTTTGATGAGGAGAAGTATAAGAAAAGAAAGAAGGTTCATGCTCCTAAGAAAACTAGTCTTAAATCTAAAGGCTAGTATCATTTCTTGTTCATTGGTCAATGATAATGAAATATCAGTAGGTGGTTTTTGATAAGGAAGATACAACACCTAATCCTTTTTAGAGCTACGCATTATACAGGTTGTAAAATGATTCATAGAAGTTTTGACATATTTTGGGTTAAAATACTATGAAATCATCTAGTAGCACTTTCTTTTGCTGAAAAGAGATTTTGCCTATCTTAAGTCCTAGAAATTGTGGATCTCAAATCAATTTTGATTTTGAAGAAGTTTGAAGACATAATTCAAGTCTGGATACAATTTTGGAATGTTAGGTCATCATCAAGCCTAGTCTACAACTACATGTATATGATCTTTGCAAATTCTCAGGAGGAGAAATCTCAGGCAACGGTTATTGAACATAAACATTTAATCAAAAGTCAGCTAGAGATCTATCATCATGAAGTTCGAGCATATTTTTGACCTACTTTAGTATGAGTAGATAGTCTTGTCTATACTTAGGTTTATTTGAAAGCATTGCCAACAAATACTTTGTAATTATCATTGTAAACAAATTTCCTGTTTGATAGGATCTGATGTTTGGGATTCTTATTATAAAACCATGGGAAATAGAGTTAGTGGGGGTTGGAAAATGGTGAGAGAAACAAGAAACTGTGAAAGTGATATTATATGAACTTAATGAAATATCAACATCTTATTTTCCATATAAGATATATTCATTTTTATGGTCAGTTCTTCTTTACATCTTTATCATTCTTTATTCAAATGTTGTTTGTATAATTTGTTTATCGAGTTTTCCATTTGAATAGTTAAGAATGAGATAACAATGCTGTTTTAATTCACCTATTTCATATTTCCGTATTTGATGTCACCTTTGCTTCAGATTTTGGATTACTTTCTCTAGAACCTGAAGATATTCTGCATATAAACAAATTGTTTGTGTTTCTTCTTATGACTTGTTTCATTGAAATACTTCTTTTAACTGATCTTAAATATGAGTGCCTTATGTATTTGATTTGATGTGTTGAAATATTTTAGATATCTAAACTTTGGCTTCAGATCGTTGATATAATTTCCCCTCGCATTTTGTTGTCTTTCCCATACCAACCTTATCATCTTTCTTATAAACCAAAAAACACAAAGAAAAATCCTATTTTCTAAGTGCACTAGCTCTGGTCCTTTTAGCAGTGAGGGGGTTGACTTTAGTGATAACATTTTTTGGCGTCGTTGCCGGGGATGAAGGAAACGAGTATTATCTTCCCTGGGTTAGACAACATGATTTACTATTTTTTATGGTGGATAGAAACTAGTGACTCAAGTGACTGCATATTTTTTCTTTCCACTCGACGACTCCAAAATTCAACAATGGCTTCTAGGAAATTTGTGACCAGGGCTAATCCTTCAGATTCTCCTGAGATATCGCCTATATCAGATCCTGAGAGAATTATTAAGAAAGTCAAGGCTTTACAAAAAACTACTTATTATAAATATGAGTCTGTTTTTTCTGATATAAAGGAAGAAAGTTTTGAAAATCCTGAATCTACATTGTCAACTGACAATGTTATAAAACATCTTGAAATTGAGGGAATTTATTCTCCATACTAGGCCTTAATAGATTCATCATCATCCAATTCATTTTCATTCGATTCTGAACCATCTTCACCTCATATTCATTCATATATCAATCCTCATGCTATACAATACCTATTGTCTGAATTGCATGTGTAAGGAGAAGAGAATTTGGTTAAGCTTCTAGTAGAATTTTATAAAGCTTCTTATTTCCCTGCTTCACCAAATCTTGGGATCACCCCACTTCCTCAGCTAAGTTCTTCACAACCTTTAAAGTCTACATCTTCATTACCAACAATTACCTTACTCACAATAAAAACAACTCCTTCTATCATAATGGCAGGACATAATCCACCTCTCACTAGGATAGAGCATATTGTAGCTGCGAGGTATGCACGTCTAGTGGTCCCTAATCCTTTAAATTCTCTTCCACCAAGTGGTTATCTTAAGTATATTCCAAAATTCACTGGGGAAGAAGACATTATTGCAAAAGAACACCATGTTTCTTTCTATAACTATGCATACAATTTAAATATAGAGCATGAAGATGTTTGGATGTGCGTGTTTGTCCAGAGCCTTGATGGGGAAGCTCGTAAATGGTTTAGCGATATTATTGCGGGAACAATTACATATATTGATGCCTTAGATGATGCCTTTTTGAAACATTGGGGGGATAAAAAATATTTATCATATTATATCACAGAGTTTGGGAATCTTAAAAGGAAGAATGGTGAGTCTATATCAGACTTTACTAAAAGGTTTAATAATATGTATAATAATATTCCTATAGAGATCAAGCCTACAGAAACATTTGCAAAAATTACTTATACAAATGCATTTGATCATGATATTTGTTTGCTGCTCAGAGAAAGAAGAGCTCCCACACTATCTAGTATGCAAGATGCTTCCCTAGAGGTAGAGTCAAATATATTGGCAGCTCAGTACATGTGACTGGTAAATCTGACAGAAAAAGGGTAAAGAGGAATAGGTTCCTTCTTCTTCCCATTCTTAGTCTAAAATTGATGAAATGACAAAGACTATTGAGAGTCTAAATTCCCAATTGGCTAAATTAAATCTTGAGGTCAAGAATCCTAATAAAGGCAGGCAGGAGGGTTACCAAAGAAATTTTAATCAGCCATACAAAAAATTTAATCAACCTTCTCAAATATTGCAAAAAGAAAATTCGAATCAAAACATTCCTACTCCTTTCCAGAATAATTATATATCTAATGAAAATGATGGAGATCAGGAAGGAGATCAAGATATAAATCTTTTTTAAAATTCTCATGCTACGATATTTCTCACTAAGGAAGATTATCAAAATTATGCAATGCAACAACTTTTTGAACAGGAAGTTGAATCTACCCCTTCAAATCATAATTCTTTTGCTGAGTATCCACAAGCACAGGTCCAAAATAAATACAATCTTAGATCTAAAGTTGCTGCTACAAATCAGGATCCTCCTCTTCAATCTGAGAATGGTTCTGCCCCTATTCAATAGAATCCTACTCCAGACAAAAAGAAAGCAAACAGTCAACCTGCCAACAAGCCCATAAATCAATAGGTTCAAGATAAAGGTAAATCTTTGATCATACACTACCTAGAGTCCAAAATCAACAAGGTAAAATTACAGATTCCCCTTATTGAACTAATGAAAAATAAGTTGTTTAAAGATTCTATTTTGAAAGTGTTGCAACAAAAAGATTAATCAGTTGTTGTAGATACTGTTAATTTAGAGGATGACAGACCAACTATTTTCCTGGGATAAAATATAAAGTGGAGAGATGAATCTGTACCTCCATTTTACATCTCTTTGAACATCCATGATCATATACTTCATAATTGCCTCTTAGATTCCGAAGCTTCACACAATTTAATGCCTAAAGTGGTTATGGAGGAATTAGGACTAGAGATCACAAAACCATATCAAGATCTCTATACTTTTTATTCTAGCAGAGTCAAGTGTTTAGGGGTGATTAAAGATCTCATGGTTAATCTAACCCGACTTCCTATGAAGAGAATTATGATGGATATAGTGGTGGTAGATATAAAACTAAACTTTGGTATGCTTTTATGAATATTGTGATAAAAAAGACTTGGGGGAACTCTGCAAATGGATCTTTCTTTTTCTACTATTCCTATTTTTGGAGGTGAAAGCATGAGGCTGTACAAAGATTCACAGCTTTCATATATTATCAGTGACCCTCATAATCCTACAAATCACCCTATATAAGCAATTCAAGAAGACATGGATTCTTTCATTTTACAGTGAGATGATTATTATGCTGCCCCTGTAGCATAACCAAGAAAAAATATGAAAAATCAAGAAATAAATGGTAATGATTCTCTGTGGAAAATGTTCTTTGATGGGTCTTCATCTAAGGATGTGTCAGGAGCTAGAGTAGTGTTGGTTTCACCTTCTAAATAAATCTTTCCTTTGTCATTTAAACTTGAGTTTCAGACCACAAATAACATAGCAGAATACGAAGCTTTGATTTTGGATTTAAGGGCTGCCATTGATTTGAAAATTGACTGGCTTGAAGTTTTTGGAGATTCAGAGTTGGTGGTGTTACAGGTCAGGGACAGATATAAAACAAAGAAGCTAAGACTTAAGAAGTACCGAAATGAGGTTTGGGATTTAGTGGAAAATTACTTTTCTGCCTTCAATATATCTTTTATTCCCAGAATTGAAAATCAACAAGTTGATTCCTTAGCTTTAGCAACAAGTGGTTTCAAAACGCCTCTCAATTCTCAGGTTAAGTATGAAATTCAAATGAAATATAGACCTTCTATTTCAGAAAACATTAAGCATTGGGAGGTGTTCCAAGATGATAAAAAAATATAAATGTTTTTACAAGTTATTGATGAATTTTCTTCTTTAAAAATTGATCGGGAAAATCTGAATGAAGTTATAGAAGATGAAGAACCAAAAATGCTGCTAAATGAGATTGCATGCCATAAAATTCTGTATATGAAAACCAATCATATACCTAAAGGTTTGGTACCTTTGCAAAGGCTCTTCGATAATAATGATGTTGCTGTTAACCCTTTGTTTCAAAAACAAGGAGGAGATATTGTTGATGTTAAATCCTATTCATCCTTTTTATAAACAAAAAAACACAAAGGAAAATCCTATTCTCTAAATGCACTAGCTCTGGCCTTTGTAGTAGTCAGGGGGATGACTTTAGTGACAAGAATTGGCATGCAATCAAACCCTCTACAAACATTTTCATCTCCTAGTCATACCCTTCAAGATTTACCCTTAGGATCCCCATATCTGAATATGCAGTACCACCACCTATGTTGAATTCATGTATTGTCAACTGGTAGCATTCTTCCCTACATGAGTCGTCCCATAGATATTTTCCCCTTGGAAAATCGACACTCATGCTATTCTTTCCCCCAAGGACTGGGAGTCCCAGTAGTACTTCATATCATAGAATGAGACTCATAATTCTTCTCATCATTTTTCTAGCCTTCCCATGATGGACTCCCAATCATATTTTACCGGTTATGCTATATGCACCTCCACATTTTCATTCTCCTTCCATATCCTCCAACATCAATTTCCCATCTACATAATCATCCTCCATTCATATACCTAGTACAAAAACCCACCTATGCCCCCCCCACCCTTCATCAGTTACATTCCATTACTTACGCCCCAAGTCGACCAAGACATACTTCACTAGGGCACCTATTTTTGTATGTGCATTGTCAACCCCAATTAATCTTTATTCATTTGGTAATTGTGTAAAACACCTTTTGATTTTCAACAATTTCATAAATGTTTGTCATCGTAGACGATGGCATTTTTTTTCCTTGGCACATAGTATCCCATGTCACCCTTGGTAGGGGAATCCTCCTTTCGTAAAAATCTTTGCAAACTATCCTTACCGTGGAAAAAATCCTGACTATGATAGACATCCTTGTCCCAAACCTATATATTTTTACCTATCATACATCTCTTTGCAATCTCACCCCTTCAACACAACTTACCCAATATCTGGTCATTCCCCTGATACCAGATCATGTTTTACGGTTGCTTCCATATATCAATATAACCCCAACCAAAAGGAAGTTATTGAATCCCATATATTCTTAACTTTGTTAATTTTACCAGTTCATCCACCTTCTACGAGTACAGTTCCTGACACCATTTAGATAAATCAATGTCAAGAAGCCCTTTGCTTCTTGTAGTTGTGCCTCCCCAGCTATCGATGTCAACATAAATTTCCAAGAAGGCAATATTATCTTAATTCTCATTAACTCATTAATGACGAGTCTTGTATAGAAAAGAAAGATTCCTCATTTCTTTCTGATTTTGTTGACCCCCATAACATTCAACCTCAACATAGTTTCATGTTACAGTGGGCATTACTATGCGACCATTGTAGTGTTCTGTGGCAGCTGAAGACCTATGAATTTTATAGGCCATCAATGCCTTCGAGTTATTGACACATTACACCATTGTCCATTCCTTGATTCAGAGCCAGAACAACCATATATCATTATTAACGCCCCCCAGGGCACTACCGATACCCACTTCATCACCAAATTTCAATTACAGTTATACAATTATGTTTTCATGACACGAGCATGGGGTATTCCCTCGTTGTTTGTACACAATTTTTATTTTTGGAGAACACTTGGTTTACATATTATTCCCCTCTCCCTCCAACGGATCACTCTAAAAATTCCTAAATACAAAGTCTCCAACTCTTCTACACAATGACATCAAAACCAAAAGAAACAATGATGTATTTCAACTACACATATGCTCCTAACCTCACACATAAGGGGGCATCTGTTATCACCAAAAAATTGCTCACAAAAAAACAGACAATGGTTGAAGAAAGTACCAATACAACATATTAATCAACTTACCTCAAGCATTTACAAAAATTATCTAGCATGCCACTAAAACTATGCAAATAGTCCCTGAGTTTCAACTTAGTTTCCTTAAATCTTGCTTACACACACCTACGTGGGCCAACACAACTCAATATGTGCAAATTGCATGGTCTGCGCAACTGTCTACACAAGAACCCATGATGATGCAGAAATGACACATTAATGCAATTGGTCGGGCTTCAACCACTTCCAGGTCGAAGTGTGCCATGAAAAGACTCTAAAATCGACTCAATATCTAGCTTTGGGGCTATTGAAGGGATGGGTACTACCTCCAAAGGAATCCCATTCACACTATGATAAAGTTATGAAAAATCTTGTATTGGTCCTATAAATACATGTCCAGGGTATGCAAACAAAGAGAACAATTTTTAGCATTGTTATGCTGTTTATTTTGTTTTAGAGAAGCCATCTTTCTCTTAGATCTATTTGAGCAGTCATAACTAGTTTTATCCTTCTCACCTCTTGAAAAATTTAACCATTAAGTCTTCACCATTGTAATGCCATTGTTAGAAGAAGAGAGCTTTGTATTTGGGGTTCTCAAGAGCCTTCCCAAGTAGGAAGAGGGGACTCATAAATTCCCATACTTCTCCTAGGTGTTATTAATTCGAAGGTCAATTCTATTGGTAGCTATTTCTTGTTCCACTTTCATCTTGTCATTTGATCTCGATGCATGTTTAGTTTAGTTTTATTTCTTTGTCATTTTTGTTTACATTTTCTCTTTGGTTGATCAACTAATCAATTAACTCTTTTCTGTATTTTCTTTCTGTCCTAATAAGGCAACTAAGTGCATTGTTTTTACTCACTCAAATGGCCAAACAAGCACACTCATACTCAATCAGATTTACTACAAAAGCACCCTTGTTGGAAATAAAAAATTAGGGGTCCAATGGGGCCTTTCTATTTTTAATAAGAGGTTATGCAAATCTTAATTGAAAATTCAATCTATAACAATGAGTAAAATGTAACTACAACTGCAACATAAAGCTAAATGAATGACCAGTGCATCTACCTACATGCACCTTCCTATATGTATTCTCTTTTATGTTTTCTTTTTAAACTATTGATTAAATGAAAAAATAAAAGCCTATAGGACTAAACAACCATTAAAATGCTTATTTATAGCCTAATTCACTAAGAATTTAGAAAGCTAAATCCTCAAGAAACCAATTGTAGGAAATGTACTAAAACCCTAGGGGGTTTGTTGCTAAATCCTATAGATTTATTGAATATTTTATCTCTATACTACAAAAAGAGAACTAAAACGTAACCTATATTCCCTAAAAAACACTTAGACATCCAAACAAAAAAACACAAACAAAATAAAAAAGTAAAAATTGTTTCTCCCTACAGAAACTGACCAGAACATGTGTGTTGTCCTTGCATAAAGTTGGCCTACTTCATGCATTGTCCAATGCAGATACTAGGATGAACTAATATGTTAGTAACTGAAGTATGTGACCCATGTTCTTGTGTTTTCTCTGAGGAGGTCTCTAAAATCCACGAGCTTCATTTTGTGGGAATCTTGAAGGGTTTCCAACACCTGTTTCCTATAATCATGACAGAGAAAGACACATCAAGTAAAAAATCCCTAAAAAAATTTGAAAAACCAAATGACAAGGTAGAAAAAATAATTTACCCACACACCCACAACTAGGGATCATTAGATCGACTTATATCCCTAGTGGAGTCACCATTCTATTGGTGTAAATATGCACAAAGGGTGAGAAAATATACAGATCTTTTGGTTGCTTCAAAACTCTAGTTTTAACTAAAAACTCTATTTTTAAATGGACATATTCATTCTCAGATCTATGTTATTCTTATGAACAAAAGAAAAATGAAACAAAATAAAGAAGCAAGAACAATAAATTTATCAAAGAATGAATAAATAATCCATTACCCAAATAAAAATGCTTTACAACATCACCTGTGGAGAAACAATTGAAGATGCTAATTTCCTTGTGGCCTCTCCTTGGGAGGGTTCTTGCAATTCACTAAGTGTGTGGCTGCTCTCTCCTTTGATGATGGTTGTAGTTGATGGATTCTACAAGAGAAATTCCCTCAAGAAATTAGGGTTTCATGAATTATGGAGAAAATATAATGGAAAACCCCTATAATGGAGAGGATGGAGAGAAATAATGGATGAGAGGAAAAATTGAAATGAGATAATGAAATGGGGGAAAACCCTCTTAATTTATATGCAAAATTTTGAATGATTTTGCTTTTTGAAATAAAATTAAGAGGGAAAATTCATAAAATGGGGTTTTATGACTTTATTAAGGGAAAATAACTTTAGGAAAGGGGTTCCTATAAGTTATATTGGTGAGACATGGTGTAAAAGTGAGTTTTTTTGTCATGGTACCCATACTATTGCTAGTGCATTCTGGTACACCTAGAAATTTGTTCTAGGCGGTCAATTTTTAGATGATAACATTTAGAATGTACAATTCTAGGCTCATCGACCTTTTAACATATAGGATCTCTGACCTAAACTCAAATAGGCACTTCGGCTCAAAACACATATACACATGCACTCTAACCGAAAACGTCATGTCTCACCAGCCTATAAAATCATATGTACATATACATTTACAACTAGGGTCAAAATGGGGGTATTACATTCCTCTCTCCCTTATTTTTTCACTATCCTTAGTGCATAATATACAAATGTACATAATTTTTACATCAAAATTCTCAACAATTTCTCATTTTACTAACTCCCACAACAATTCCAACCAACAATATTTCATTCCCTTCATCTTGTACAACCCAAGGAAGTGTACCCCCTTGTTTACTTTGTTGGAACATCATATTTTGATGGTTCATACCACTTCTACCAGAGACATTTGACTAGCATTTGGAGATAGTCGGTCGGGTGCTAGATTAGACAATTGGTCAGATAATCAACTAGTAGTCAGTCGATGGATCGACCAACCAAGAAGTTGAGTACATCTTGAAAAACTCGATGGTCGGGTCGACTTGGTATGCCAACTAACCGACGTGACAACATGAATTTGATGGAACACCTACCAACCACTAATAGTTATATGTGGACAAGATCTTCCCATTTTCAAGGAAATTGGTTATATCCCGAGACTATAAATAAAGGAACCCATGGATTGATATTAAAAACATGGTGAACATGGAGAGTAATAATGATTGTATTCAATTAGGGGTGGTAGGTGTGGGGGGAGTCATCTATGATTTCGATGGAAAAAAAACAATTGATTTCTCCTGGGGCTTGGGGAAAACCACTAATAACAGAGCATAGATCCTCACAGTCTATATGGGACTAAATATAGCACAGGAGAGGAACATACAAACTCTTACTATTATGGGGGATTATGAAATAGTCATAAAAGAGCTACAAGGTTCGTCAACATCATCAAAACTCCCTCCTAAAGGTATAAGCTTAGGAATAACTCTCTAAATAAGAATTTCACCAGCCTACACTTATTCCATATCTTGCAAGCTCAAAACACAGAGGTAGATAATTTGGCAAAAGCGGTGAAAATCCTAGAACATAGTCATATAATTTCCAATCAAATTTCCTCTTATGTTTGGTTTCCTTAATTATGCCTGTCCCTTCGCCCCTTCGCCTAATATAAATAACTATTTAATCCAACCCTCTCTCCCTCTCCTAACCCTTCCACCCAACTCTTTCCCCTCTTTCCTCCCCCTCCTTCACCCCCCCCTCCCCCTCTCCCCTCCGTCTCGACTTCCATGGACCACCCCCTCCCCACTCCCATGCTCGCTCTGGCCCACGCCCCTTTTGGCACGTCCCCCACCCTTGCTTCCCATGT
>ML816867.1:35043-53758 GCA_009831015.1 Picea engelmannii
GCCTGGGAAGTCCCCAATAGACAACACACTCTGTAGGCAACGATGAATACCGACTACCTTCGACTTTTCATTCTGCTGCTAGCAATGACCAACATGTACCCATAGTGCCAGGTTTCTCAGATCGCATTTGGGCAGAGGAGAACCAAGCTTAGCACTTCGCAGAAGTGCACCAGGCAGAGGAGAACCCAGAAGCTTAGCAGGAAGAACCAGGGAAACCCCATATCTAACTTTAGGTTTTTATGAATTGCAAATTTTTGTTGCTGTTAAATATGTTTATTTCCATCTACACATGGAATAACTGTAGTCTATTTAGAACAATGGTTACATCTCTCAGGCATAGATAGACACATTAGCTTCTACGGAAGCAACAGAGGTGCCCACACTGTGCCACTTGTATCTTTTTGAATTTTGGCGATTTTTTATATAATACAACTCCAACCATTCCTATTAAAAAAAAAATGATTGTATTCAATTATGCATTGTGATATTCTAATCACAACGTGCCGTGCTTAAGTGTTGAAATAGTGTCTTTAGACACCACCGATCTTCATGGAGTATTATTCCTTTGTTTATATTTGCAAATTCTATTTTGTTCCACTCAGGGTTACCCCCAATCCCCAACATGGTATTAGAGCATATGGTTTTTGCGTCACTTATTATACACATATTTCTGAGCCAAATATTTTTTTGATTGACTACGGGCCATTGATTTATTGGATGTAACCCATTTAGATCATATCACATTTTTAAGATATTGAAGATGGCTTTCAAGATTGATCATGTTATTTTGAATGGACTTAATTATGATATTTTGGTATTAGATATGGAGACTTTGTTTAAAATCAAAGGGATATGGAAACATACAAAAGCCATTATTCTAGATCTAAAGGATGACCAACTGAAGTTTTTCGTTGAAGGAAATAAATATGAGGTTATTAGGGTCATTACGACCTACATTTATTGGGAGATTATCTTTCATACAAGTAAGATTGATTGTATTTTCTTTAAAAAGTTGATGAGAGTCAAGTTATGCAGTTGGATAAATAGTTGATCTCTCTTAATCTGCATTCCTTTGAAAGGATTGAGGACTACTTGGCTTGTGTTAAATAACTACAGTTCAAATTTGGCGAATGTGAGAGAAATTTTCAGAAGAAAGATGGAAAACTCATTGAGCTAGACCTGATGAATCTGAGAACACCTTTTGAAATGTTCTATTCCACATTTTGAAAAAATTGGAAGGCACACAAGGAATATGGTAAGGAATATACCTTTGATACCTTCTATGGTTTACTAATTAATGATCAAGACAAGTTGCTTGATGAAGGAAATTTTGGAGGTAAAGTTCAAACTTACTTGCTCAAGGGCAAGGGAAAGCTAAATTATAAAAAAAGAGGATGATCCGATGCATTTGTATGCAAAAAATAATATTTTGACCATAAAACTAAAGTGAATACTAATGAGCCAATGTCCACCTGGAAGAATTGAAAGAAGAAAACATGTCTCTACCATGGAAAGACTATGCGACCATTGTAGTGTGGTTTTCTACCATAAAATATCAACAAGTTGTTGACACTGGAATTCTGACAAAACGGAAGATACATGAATTGAACTTGCAACTTTGAGATTTATGGGTTTAATTCATATTGAAATATTTATTTGATTTGATGCTTGGTAAGCTACATGAGTCACATGAATAATTGAGAGAACTATATCTTTGTAGGAATATTTCTGACCGAAGTAAAATACTGTAATTGAATAAATGACTATAGCCTCAATACTTAAGTTTGATTCTTGGAAATGATTTACTAAGCTAACTACCCTTTCGATTTAGTAGAATTAGTTTAGTATAGTTTGGCTTCCTAGTCCTGCATATATTTTTCCAACATATCTCAAGTTTATGAACACCCTAGTTGATAATTTAATGTCTCAAATTTAAGCAATTAAATTGCCCGACAATTACCTTTCCTTCGAGCTACAATCAAGCAGTCTGGGGATATTTAGTAGTGAGAGATAAAGGATTCTCTAATCTCAATCACACCTCCAATCTATACCTTGTCATCATCCACTCTGAAATAACACACCTATTACCAAATAGAATGGGACTATCTCCGATAGAAAGTATTTCAGTTTCCTAGAAAGTCAACTTCTATGTTTGATGTAAATGACCAAGGATAATTATTTGAATTCCTATACCCAGGGTCTAACTTAACTACACAATTCCTTTTGGTGCCTAAGGGGTCTTAAATGTGTGTTAAATTAGGGGTTAATTTTAAGGCTAAGATTGGCATCATGAACCAAGCATAATTCTTAGGGTGTGTTTTGTGTGCATATGTGGTGTGACCAATAATAATGAAAATGATTGTAAATAAATAAAACTGAATTGCAATGAAAAATAAATCTAACTAATTATGAAAGAAATAAATATAACAAAACTATTTAATGTTGATCTTCACTTCTATCTATATTACTTAAAAAAAACAACTTGCAAAAAATTCATATTTCAAAAACATAAATAATTCATCTCATTTTTGGCTCACAAGCACACTCATACTCAATCAGATTTACTACAGAAAACACACTTATTGGCAAGAAAAACATAAGGGTCCTATGAGGCCTTTCTCTTTTTACTAAGAGGTTATGCAAATTTGAACTGAAAATACAATCTATAACAAGAAGTAAAATGGAACTACAGCTGCAACATAAAGCTAAATGAGTGAGCAATCCATCTAGCTACATGCACCTTCCTATATGTCTTCTCTTTTCTTTTTTCTTTTTTAAACTATTGATTAAATTCAAAAAGAAAAACCTATAGGACTAAAAAACCATTAAAATGCTTGATTATAGCCTATTGCAGTAAGAAATTAGAAAACAAAACCCTCAAGAAACCAATTGGAAGAAATGTACTAAAATCCTAAGGCGTTTGTTCCCCAATCCTATATATTTATTGAATATTTTAGCTCTATCATACAACAAGAGTACTAAAAAGTAACCTATATTCGCTAAACAACACTCAGATAACGACAAAGAAACACATACATACACGCACACACACAAAAATAAAAAGTTTTTTTGGCCGCTACATAAACTGACTTGAACATGTGTGTTGTCCTTGTAGAAAGTTGGCCTAGTTCCTACATTGGTCAATGTAGATACTGGGATGAAATAATGTGTTTGTCAACACAGTAAGTGACACATGTTATTGCATTAGATCCTGGGAGGTATCTGATACCTCTGAGCTTGATTCTATGGGAATCTTGAAGGGTTTCCAACACCTATTTCTTGTAACCATGACACATAAATACACAAGAAGTAAAAAATACCTACAGACTTAAAAAAAAATGAAAATATAGAAAAAACAATTTACCCACACACCCACAACTAGGGATCATGAGATTGGTCTGGATCGCTAGTGGAGTCACCATTTTTTTGGTGTAAATATGCACAAAGGGTGAGCAAATATACAAATCTTGTGGTTGCTTCAAGATTACAAATAAATGTTATAGAAAAGCTAAAAACCCTAGTTTTAAATGGATAGATTCATCCTCAAATATATGCGATTCTTGTGAATAGAAGAAAAATGCAACAAAATAAAGAAGTAAGAATAGTAAATTTATCAAAGAATGAAGAAATAATCCATTACTCAAATAAAAAGGCTTTACAACATCATCGATAGAGAAACCCTTGAAGATGATGATCTCCCTGTGGCCTCTCCTTGGGAGGGTTCTTGCAATTCCCTGAGTGTGTGGATGCTCTCTCCTCTATTGATGGTTGTAGTTGATGGCTTCTACAAGATAAATTCCCCCAGGAAACTAGGGTTTCATGAACTATGGAGAAAATATAATTTCAAACACCTACAATGGAGAGAAAGAATCGAGGAAAAAATGAAATGAGATAATGAAATGGGGGGGAACCCTCTTAATTTTGTATGCAAAATTTTTAATTATTTTTCTTTTAAAAATAAAATTAAGAGGGAAAAGTCATGAAATTGTGTGAAAATAAATTTAGGAAATGGGTTCCTATACATTATATTGACTTGCATGGTGTAAAACTGTGTTTTATGTCACAATACCCATATTATTTCTAGTGCATTTTGGTACACCTATAATTTTGGTATAAGTGGCCAATTTTTAGGTGATAACATTTATAATGTACAACTCACCAACCTTTTAACATATGGGATCTCTGGCCTAATATCACACAAGCACTTTGGCCCAAAACATATATACACAGGCACTCTAGCCCAAAACATCCCGGCTCACCAACCTATAAAAACATATGTACATATACATTTACAATTGAGGTCAAACTAGGGGTTATTACATTCCACTCTCCTTGATTTTTGCACTATCCTTAGTGCATCATATACAAATGTACTTAATTTTTACATCAAAATACTCCATAATTTCTCAATTTACTAAATCCTGTAGCAATTCCAACCAACAATCTCTCATTCTCGTCATCTTGTTGTTGGCACATGACATACCCAGGGTTCAACGCTTCAACAACGCACCAACAAAACTCTAACTACTGACCCTTTTGGCAACACCTGCAAAGAAGATGATGTCTCACCAAGCTGGGACACAGATATGTGATAATAACACTTCACATAGTGTTCTAGCAACACTTAGAAGGTGACATGCATTAGTTCATTAGCTTCATTAACATCACAAAACAAACCTTAATATAGGTCAACACTTCAATCATTTAGCACATAGCATTGAGTTAGATCTAACATTCATTCATCCTTAACACAAATAAAGCACTAAGCATCAATAGATCTACCTAACATACATAATAAGAAAAGCACTGAGCATATTCTTAACATAACCAACAAAGCACAAAGTAAACCAAAGACACAAGATATACGTGGTTCACCCCAGTGTGGGGCTACGTCCACCAACTACTTCGTCTTCTTTATTATTCTTCAATGTCTTACATTTAGTTGCTCCTATGCACTAATCCACAGAGCCAAGCTTCAGACCAGACAAGAGATCTACGCATTGAGCACCAGATCCTCCTTCCCAAAACTAGGTCAGGGCACAGAGCCAACACCTCTATCGAGCACATAGCCTTAACATAGAAATTCCATGGCACAAAGCTGCTCAAGCTACTTTCACATAGCTCCAGAAGCTATATTCTTTCCTTCTACAATACATTCTTACTTATACTTTTACAATCCCTTACAATAAGGCCTAATCATGGGTAAACCCATGGGCTGACATCCCATAACCCATTACAAAAACCCTAAATAACCCCTTGTTGGGTCCACATAGCCTGCAAAAAAGTGAGATCCGCAATCTCAACTCTGCCTTGGCGCTTCGTCTTCGACCAGCCTATCAAAGTCCAAAAGTGGTCCAAACCTGACCAAGGTTTCCTCAAAACTTGGTCGAGGGCAACATGCCCCCAACACTCACCTGTGACTCGTCCCGAGTCACTCAGTTCTGGTCAATGCCACTTCAAAGGCCTCGAGCTTTTCTCTATCTGCCTCGACTTGCTGCTTCACCTGAGCCTCCTTCTCAATGAGCTCTTGGATCATTTGCTCTATAACAGGCCCTTCCAGGCACTTTTCTGCTGTCACAACCACTTGGTCCAATTGCGAGCCTTGTCCTTCAATTTCTTCAAACACATTACAGGCTTCATCCTACACAGGTTGTAGTTTCTGCGCGACTTCCATTACTCTGCCCTAGATGGAAGTAATTTTTTGCTGTACTCTGCACTGTTCCTGGGACATCTTCATTCTTTCAATTGCGGTGAGCAGCTTCATTTGCGCCTGCACGAAGAAGGCCTACTGCTGTGCCTCCTGTAACTGTGTTTCCAATTTCCTTAGCTCTGGATCTTTTGCGAGGTGTTCATAAGTCTGCGCGCTTCTATCGCTCAACTGTTTGCATTTTGAGGCGAGGGATTTGATCCTTACTATTGTGTTCTTAGTGGCTTCCTCCCTATGGTCACGTACCTCTTGCGAGGTGCTCGATACTTCTTGGATCTCCAACTCTGTTATCATTGCTTGAAGCTGCTGGATTGTATTAGTGAGCTTCGCCACTTGAACCTCGATCGAATTTTGTTCCTCCTGTGCCAAGCTTGACACATAGTGACATGCTTTATTCAATGCTTCTTTGATTGTATCTCTTTTTCTCTCTATAGCTTCACTTTGTCCTCCTGGAGCATCGTCCGAAACTCTTCTTTCTCATTTTCATAGGCGGTTACACAATACCGCACTACTCATAATTGATCTAAGACTTCCTCTTTCTCTTGTTTCAAGGCTTATGTAGCCTTCTCCTTCTCTTATTGGACTTTCTAAAGTCGAGCCTCTGTCACATCTGTAAGTCTTCTCAATTGGGCTGGTTCATCCCCCAATTCTGCAATCTGTGACGATGAAGGTGCAGTAGGTACTGCACGGATCAAATGAATAGCTTGCTATATTTCCTTTAGTTCCTTATCGAGCCTTACATATAGCTCATCCTGCTTCTCTCCATATCTCTGCAAGATTTCCTCGGAAGCATCCTCCATGGCTTTGCAGACCAAACTGATATCATCTTCCGTGAGCGTGGCCTCTATCTGGGGCTTACTGGTGCACGTCTTCTTTCTTGCTGAAGGTTTCTGTGGAGAAACCTTTCTCTTCTGTGGTGTTATAGTTTTAGCAGGGGGATCTTTCGACTATGTAGCCTCACCTTCTCCTTGTTTTTCTCCTTCATCCCATCCTCCTTGTCCATTTGCTTCATCTCCTCTTCCTAGTGAGCCAGATCCATTTTATTCAAAGGCGCTATCCTCCTCATCAGTCTTTATATTCTGGACTTCCTCCTTTTTCTTCTTCTTCTTTGTCCCACTGGATTTTTCGACATGCTCAACCCAGGTGACTAGGGGGATTCCTATGATGTAAGTGTGAGAGAGTTCTGCATCAACAACAGGTACAGGTAACTCCTTTGGCCACTCCTTCATGATATGCTCCATGTCTTCATCTGTCAGCTTGTAATATGACTATAACTCTTCCTTGCTCTCATCTCTGCGCACAATGATGTATATAAAATGCGGATCTATGCGGAACTTGGTTATTGGTCTATACTGGTGCAAGGTGCGCGGTGTCATTCATGGAAATGAATCAATGGAAACCTTTAGTTGCTGATAATATGCATGGAACACAACATTGGACTGCCACTACTTCAAAATGTTGTTGGTGTACCACAAGGTAGAAAACCTAACGGCCAACAACTGATCCAATGGTTCAATCTCCAAAAAGGTGGCTCCTTCAGGCATTTTCCAAGCGACAAATGCAATCAAAATGATCAAATATCTAAAGTGGAATTCATATCCCAGATCCTGAGCTTCATGATAATATTTCTCGAGTTCATTAATGAGGTAACTCACCCAATTCATCTGCATGCCCTCCACAGATTTTCTTGCGAGGTCCACCATGAACCCGATGACCTGTGTGGGGTGGTTATTTCTTACGAGCTTGCCAGCTATGAGTTGGCAAGTGAGGCACACTGCGCCATCCTGGATAGAGGCTACCTTATAGCCTCACTTTCCCTTTTTGACTTCGCCTTAAGCCTCCTTTATGCATTGTGCCAGGGAGCGGTCCAAGGCCTTCCCTGGGTAAAACTGTTGAGGGTTGGGTCCCTTCATGCTTAATCCTGTAATCAAGTGGATCAACGCCAGATCCACAGTAATCCACCAGTCAAGCCAAAAGTATCCACCATGGTAGCATGACAAGAGTAGTTTAATGCAAACGTTAACCTCCTGGTGATGGCCAAAATGGGGAATCTTCATCACATTTAGCACAGTGGACTACGCCAACTCCTTAATCCATGGCTAGGAGACCAGGCAAGGCTTATTCCCAGTTGTCTTCGTCAAGTATTGGTGGGGTGTGAGCATAGCATAGTTCTTTCTGTTGCCAAGATTAAAATCGCTGTTCTTCAGTAGTGGGATCTATCCTAACTGACTCCCAACTACGCGTATTCCTTTCTGGATGTACCCGATGATTAGGGTGTACTCATAGTCTCGTGGGATGTTGTCACGGTTAACCATGCCAGCCAAAGGTGGAATATAGTTTGGTAAGATTGACGAGATCTGCTTCGCATTAACCAGATTGTCGCGATGCTTACTTTTCTGCTCGGTCATGGGGTTGAAACGGTTCGAACGTCGTCCATTCGAAGGGGAAGCGTGCAGTCCCTTAGTCGACGATGCATGTACACCTTCAAATAATGGTTTAGTAGCCATCAACTTCTTTAAGATCTCCTAAAAAAACTTCTCTAATTCAGTAGGTTTGCCCGATATTCTCACTCTTAAGTAGATAGGTCGGGGTAGGCGAACAGATAAGCGGGGTAGACAAACTAAAAACGACGTCTAGTTTCTGATAACGCAGCTCGACACACAATCAATTCTCTGTTAGCTCAGTTAATCACGGATGGAAAAAAGTGGTCTCAATGCAGCGTCCGATGGGTTAAATAAGCGAGGCACTGTAACCGATTCTTCCAATAGGCAGGAATGCTTCCATCAATGCGAATCTGTCTGTTATGGCACAGTCTCAATGTCCCAAAAGTGGTTCATCCGCCCATAAATGCATTTCCTAGCCATTCCAGAGCATCGTTCTAACGAGTGGGGCACCTCCAACGGTCATATAGCTTCACCGGGGTGAAGTCCCATTATGTGCGGTCTTATTGTTTCGGCGAGGTTCAAATCCTGCAAACCTGCCTTCTGCGAGGTTCCAGTCTGTGAAGTCTTCCATCTGTTCTCTATAGATTCCTATAGATTTTCTAACTTGGCTATCTTTTTACTGAGCTTCCTTTCTTTCTTTCCTGTGATCCGAGTCTCTCTAACTGTTTATGGATTCCTCTTTCCATTCTTATTCTTATCTTCTCATATTTCAAACCACCTTGTGTCACTATGTATCATTTCACCTGGGTATGAGCTCTCGTTCATGCTATTGATGTTTGCGCAATAGGTTATGATGGACATTATGCCAAGGGGCTTGATTTAAGGTTGATTTCTATTTCATGGCTCTGTTTTATATCAGCATTACTTAGGTTGATCGGGGAAAATCACGAGGGTCATGCTCTGCATGTTCTGGGTGTTATTCGTTGGTCGAGAGGGACCTCTGCTCCTCTGTTCATATTCTTTCCTGCCTGTTGAAATCTCTCCTTGTCCTGCAAAGCCATGGGTGATATGTCCTGTGTGTCCACTATGTTGTCCCAAATGTTTCTCACTTGCAGTTGGTGGTTGTTTCCAACCTCCCTGTGTTGGTGACTCAGAGCCTACCCTTGTTTATTTTAAGCCCGATTTTGATAAAGGAACAATTATTTTTGGTCAGGCACATGGTCGAATGTTATGATTTGGTGGAGTATCGTCGACAATAATTTACTATTGGTTGTCCCTGATTAATAACGTTGACATTTGTTTTTGTGATTGGTTTATAATCACTGTATTCTTTTATTATGGCAATTGATTTGATTACTCAACATGGTTTTATGGTTAATCGAGAATATGCCTCTTTGCTTTATGCACTGGGTTGTGTGTTTCCTACAACGTGATATAGGTTTAAATAAGGGTTGTTGTTACTATGTCTTTTAATTTCCCTTGGGAGTATTGAAAATTAAAATCGTGATAGTTGTGGCGTGGGTGTCCACCGTATTTGTTATGGATATCGTTTCATTACTCCATCATAGATAGGCATGGGTTTATAACAATATTGTTTTGTTGCAACTTGATTATTAAATTTATTAGAGGAATGGAACTGGGCACAATTTTTGTGTCTGTGTTTGATTTGAAGAAATAATTCATGGACAATGGTTGAGGTGTTGATGGAACATAGTGGAAACAAGTGACTGTGTGTTCATTTAGAAATTGTTTTAAATATTAAATGGGACAAATGTGAAGAAACATAACTCTTGTACAGGTTGTTTGGAAGGCATATTGTTTGAGTTTGATGACACTATGTTAAAGATTTAATTACGGATAGTGAACAAGTTTATACACAAGAATGATTAAATTATGCACAATAGTGGTTTAAAGTGATCACACTGATTATTTGGTTAGTGTTGGATCTTTTGCGTTGATATGGAATGGTTTTATGGATTACTTAATTGATTTTATGAACAATATCCTCTATCCTCCTTACCATTATTTCACTTTTATATAACTACAATCCCCTCGCCTTCCCGTGTTCATTTTTCACTCCCTGTTCCTAAAATTTAATTACAGTTAAGAGGAGTTATGTATTGTAATAGTGTGAAATCACAGTTTCTTGGATGGATTACAATGACATGTTCTTTAGTTTGCGTTACAGTTGATTGTTTGTTGTTTGTGAACAGTAACCGTGATTCTTTTCCCCCCTCATTTTAACATTTTTCTCTCAATACAAACCCCTCGCATATCCCAGAACCTTTGTTCACCCCCTGCTCATTGACAATGGGTAAACAATTTGTATGGATTGGATTGCATGGGTCTGATATGTTGTTGAGCCAAAATTTATTTCATATTTTAAAAAAGAGTTGTCATGTATGGTTGATAAAGAGAGTATTTGCTAATCAATTATGCATACAGGAATGAGCTTTTCAAGCAAAAGGTTGAAAACTGAGGCCCACCATGCCCATGACAAAGGGAAAGTCACTACTGCCCCTTCCTCACCTTCAAATGATTCTGATAAATTCGTGTCCTCCCGCATGAATTTGAGGGACGATTGCTCTCATGTGATCAATGAGATTAAGCCTAAAGGCTCCACATAGCCTAAGTAAAATTCAGAGACATTAAAAGGTGATAGCAACAAGGGAAATATTGCCTCATAGACTGGAAAATATGGATTTTAAGTTTTATTTATTAAATGTTGTGAACAATTGACTTCTGAATTTTTGGACAACACAATATTCAGATATATGGGTAATATATTTTTGGAAATAATTTCAATTATCATCGAGATAAATTGTCAAAAATGAATGTGATAATGGGAGTCACAAGGAGAGATGTTTTGTTTGATTAGCTAGTTGTGTTATGATTGTTAAAATATAAAGGGAATCACAAGGGGTCCCACCTACTAGTTATTATTTGTTTAAAAACCCTTATTATGACTTATTATTTTTCCCCCTAACTAAAGGTTGGTTGATTTATTAGTTAACTTAACTAAGGAAGTAGTTCAACTACTTCAACTAATTCTAATTTTCTTAAAGGAAAAAGGAAAGGAAGGAACAAAGGGAGGAGTAGAATGAGAAGCATACTAAGGTTTGGTATTTGAGTTTGTGTTGAGATAGTTCAGTTTTCATTCATTCCTTAATTGATCATAAGCCTAATTCCTTTTTATGATAGAAGGGTCTTATTGTAGACAACAAGATTCAAGGCTGCATTACATCATTTAGACACTTGTTTTTCAGAGGTGTTGATCTATCTTTGATAGTATGTGTAGAATTGTTTGTTTGTGAATTAGTTTTCATGACTGACAAAGGATATTGCACAGAGTTGAGTGGGAAACAATCCGTGGCAAGCTGATCGAGCTTTTAAAGTTCAGTTTTTTGATTTTCTATCAGAGGTCCTTTTGTATGTTTTATCGGGGACGTCTAAGTTTAACTTTGGTCCAAAACTTCTTCATGAAATTTTGTAAAGAGAATGATTCTTTGATGAATTGGAATGAAATAAAGGATTGCTTTATGTCTCATTTGTCTTGATTATTATTTTGATGTCTTTACTTCTGTATCTACATTTGTTTCAACAACTATTATATTTAGAAAAATCATATAAATAATGAATTTTCCAGCAAGCTTTTATTTATAAAAATACTAGCCTAAGCACTTGTAATCAATACTTGTGAGTTAGGATATTATTTTTGATGGATACAAACATACATAGGGTGACATTCCTGCCTATTTTTCTTTATCCAAGCAGAATCTGAAAATGCTTGAGTAAGATCATTTCATATCTTTTCCTCAACATTTATTTGGCGACCATACTGGGGAGATCTTCAATATCTCTCTGGTTAATTTTTATGCTTGATTAACAACGATACATCTATTTTTTCTGATATTGATTCTTTGATTATTTTATTTCTTAATGACTGTGCATATTACAAGGAAACCCAATATTGAGCCCGATCTTCAATATCATAGTAGAATTTCTTTGAACCTATTTAACACCATTTTAGACATTGCCAATACTCGTGTTGAGCTAAATCATTCACGGGAAGCAATTGAACGAGATATTAGTGGGCAGGAATGTTGGGAAGCTAGATAGATAGCCTAGAAATCAACAGTAACCTTTTGTTCCTTCAATTTTGGCCTTTCTTTCATGCCCTTAGATTCTCATGTTTCTAGATGACGAAGAGGCTTATCACCTGAAATCAATCCTATTACTAAAATAGGAAGAAGAAACATTGTGTTGTCAACCCAACAAAGTTCTCTAAGGAGAACTTTGTCTGATTCATCCAGCTCGTATTTTTACCCCTCACTTATCATCCGCAATATGGCATCTAGTGGTGGCTCTAGTGGCACTAGAAGTGCTTCATCCTCTCAGTCTTCATCTTCGTCAGTGATTGGTAGATTTTATAGCCACCATATTCATGCCCAATATACAACAAATCCCACCAAAGTTATTAAATTGTATGGGCTTTTTCAGTTTGAAGAAGATGCCACAACCACACCATGGCATGTGTCCTCTCCTCTTAACCTAGCACATGCTACTCGTCGACTTCTTAAATTCAAAGAACATCTTCCCAGGTTTTCGAGAAATAACACTGTCACTACAAATGAACACCTGGTGGCATTTTCTAATGCTTGTCACAACATAGAGGCCAATGACAATGATACTTGCATGCGCTTATTCGTTAATTCCTTGGAAGGAAAGGCTGTGGCCGATTTCTTTGACCTTCCTCCTAATATTCTATCTACTTGGGAGGAGTTAATCTATTGGTTTAGATCCACTTATTGGAAATCTAAAATCTCAGCTGAGAAGTTAAGTGAATACAATAACATCGCCTATAAATATGGTGAAACCATCAAGTCCTTCAACTTGCATTTCACTAAGTTATACAATCAAATACCTGAACTCATTCGACCTCAGAACCAAGACACTTTCATGAATTACTACAATGCATTACCCTCCCCTTACCATCATAATCTAGAGGAAAAATCCATTAATAATCTCAGTTCCGCTCTGCATACTTGTTTAGAGTATGAAGAACAACTTGAAAGAATAGGTATTCCATAGGGAGAATCGGTTAAACATACATACATGTACGCCCTCTTACATCTAGTACAAGATATGAATAATCATATGATAGCGTATGAGTGAAAGAGAACTGTCTTCCCTCTCACCCCTGGAGCTTCATCCTCTTCTGCATCCACCCTTTAGAAATCCGATTGAAAATAATTTTCAACCTAAAGCTATCTTTCCTCGAAGTTGGTGTAAATTTTGCAAGGAACACCACGAGGAAGCCACATGTGAGGTAAGGAAGAGTGCCAGAGATAAGATCTTTGGTAAAATACCAGAAACTACTATCGATGTCCTAGATTTTGTAGAGCTAGAAGATGTCATGATCATTAATACTAGGAACAAAGCCTATTATCCCAAAGGCAAATTTTACCCTCCCCGCAATTCTTATAGCCTGAGCTCATCCTCACCCATGGCTACTGTCCAAGTTCGTAAGGTTCCTGGCAGTCAAGGAACAACTTCCCCTCTCCCCTCTTCCAAGTACAATATCTTGAATTAGTTGAACAACATCAAATCAGATGCAACCCTTCTGGACATGGTTGTTGTCACTGAACAACAGATGCATATGAAACAATTCATGGAAGGAAAAGCTTCTGTTGTAGCCAATCTTTCTGGAGAGGTAAACAAATAGGATTCGTTTGTAAATAAAGTAGGTGTACATGACTTTATATACCCTATAAAAAATACCCCTTTTTACATTTCTATAAAGATTATGGATAAGATTTCCCATTGTTGCCTCATTGATGGCAGTTCGGGCCCAAGTGTTATGTCAAAGATTATTATGGAAGAGCTAGGATTATCTTGTACAAATGAAAATGCCAGAAGCATGCTCTCCTATAATATCCTACAACAAATGACCATAGGTGAGATTAAATATGTGTCCTTATTTTTTTGCGCACACCCTGAAATAAGGACAACCCTTAGTATTTAGGTATTTGATATGCCAGTAAGAAATTACTCAATCATCTTGGGAAGATATTGGAAATATTTAACAGGTGGATACCTCTCACTCGACGGAACACATTTATCCATTCCTTGGAATGGAAAAAACATTATAGTCCTTAGAGAGGGAAGGATTTCACCTTACATAAAAAGTGTCCCACAAACTAATGTAAACTATATCGAAGAGGACCTAGGATTGTATTCCATCTTTGCTGAAGAGGATAACATTCCCTTGGAACAAGTTGATTTAGATGATGGTACGTGGCACATGCACTTTGATGGCTCATGCTCTAATGAAGGTAATGGAGCTGGCATTATCTTGATTTCTCCTATAGGAAAAATCCATAACTTTTCTTATAGCTTGGAGTTTTCTTGCACAAAGGAGGTCACTAAATTCAAAACTTTGTTATTGGGTATTGAGAACGCCTATAATCTTGGCTATGGTCACCTTTCAGTTTTTGGGGATTCCAATCTTGTTGTGAACCTTGTACGTAGAATTTACTCTCCTAGCAACAAGTGGATGAAACGATACACCCAAACTATTTGGGCACTTATCTCAAAACTTTTATCTTTCAACATCACTCATGTTAAGAGGGAGTTGAACTCAATGGATGATCGGTTAGCTATTTTTGCGGCCTCTCCTAATTAGAAACTTCTGCCACACAAACCTGATTGTACCTTTCAATATCTATATCATCCACATATCCCTGACAATATAGAATCTTGGAAGGTCTTCCCTAACGATGAGAGAATCTGTGCTTTCATTCAAAATGAACCTTTTAAGCCCAAAGAAATTATATCCATAGAAGATAACAAGATTCCTAAAGGCTTGACCCCTTTAGAAAGTTCGTTTTCATCGAGTGATGTAGGCAACAAAGAGAAACAAAAAGAAGAGGAGTTGAAAAGGAAGGTGGGTGAAACCATCTCCTTGAACATTGGGACACCNGAGGCTCCAAAGAATGTTAAAATAGGTGCCAAATGTTCAGATGAAGAGAAAATGAAGTTTTCCAAGCTACTTGGTGAATTTCAAGATGTTTTTTCTTGGTCTTATGAGGATATTCGTGGTTTTGATACTGGTCTTATACAACATTCCATCCCCATTAAGGAAGGCATAAAACCAGTTAGGCAAAAACAAATACCTATCAACCCTGCGCTAGAAGCACCTATTCGAAAGGAGTTGGAAAAATTATTGAAGGCTGGAATTATCTTTCTGGTCAAGTACTCTTAATGGGTTTCAAATTTGGTTCCTGTTCGGAAAACAACTGGTCAAATCAGATTATGCGTTGGTTTTCACGCATTAAATCGAGATAGTATAAAATATCACTTCCCTCTCCCTAACATGGAGATGATTTTGCAACAAGTTGTAGGGTCAAAAATGATGTCCTTACTTGACGATATTTCTGGTTACAATCAAATCAAGGTAAAAAGGGAAGATAAATACAAAACCACATTTATTACTCGTTGGGGTACCTTTGCTTATGAGCGTATGCCTTTTGGCTTATCCAATGCAGGTGCCACATTTCAAAGAGCTATGGAGATAACTCTTAATGATTTGATCGTAAGATCATTCAGATCTACCTTGATGACTTAATGATGTACTCTAAAATCTGATTAGATCATTTTGGTCATCTGAGAAAATTTCTCATGCGATGTACGAAATTTGGCATTTCTCTAAATCCTTCCAAGTTCATTTTCGACGTTACCTAGGGAAATATCCTTGGACACATTGTCTCCGATTTAGGAATAAGCATTGATTCTGAAAGGATTGCTTCTATCCTTAATCTACCTGCTCCCACTTCCAAGAAAGAGGTTCAATCTTTTATGGGGGTTATTAACTTTGTCTGTAGGTTTGTTCCAAATTTTGCTGTGATGGTCAAACCAATTCATAATATTCTTAAGCAAGATCATTCTTTTTCTTGGACAAATGATGTCGAAAATTATTTTAAAGGGATTAAGAAAGCAATCAATTCCGCAATAGTTTTGGCGAAGCTGGATTTTGAGAAAGAATTCACGATATATACTAATGCCACCGAGGAAGCAATTTCTGCTATCCTCATGCAAAATGATGACCAAGGTAATGAAAAAATGATGGCTTACATGAGTCAAAGTTTGTCTGATGATGAATTTAAATATTCTTTTATTGAGAAACATGATTTCGCTCTTGTTAAAGCTGTTGAATTTTTTTTCCACGTCATCTTAGGTAAGCATACATTGGTAAAAGTCCCTTTACCTACGGTCAAGTTTTTTCTCTCACAGACTGATCTTTTAGGGAATCTTGCACATTGGCTTGCCAAGATCTAGGAGCATGATTTGAATATCATGACTTCTACCACTATCAAGGGACGTGAATTAGCCCTTCACTTATCCCAACATGCTGAGAATAGTGAAGAAATCAATGAAGAGGATAGTTCCCTATCATCTCTCTTTTACATTGATAACTAGATCCTTCGTGTGTC
Source organism: Picea engelmannii (assembly GCA_009831015.1). Lineage (NCBI taxonomy): Eukaryota > Viridiplantae > Streptophyta > Pinopsida > Pinales > Pinaceae > Picea > Picea engelmannii. The sequence goes on from ML816867.1 coordinate 51,627, forward strand.
TGAACATCCCTGGTACAAGAATTTAATTTACTATTTACAAAACCAAATATGTCCAAACAACTTAGACACTCATCAAAGGAGAAGATTATGTCTTGAATCTGCAAGATACATCATTATAGGAGACTTCTTGTTCCGAAGATCTGTTGATGGTGTGTTGCTTCATTGTGTAAACAATGAGGATGCATAGAAACTATTGCAATAAGCTCGTGGATCTTCAAGTTATTTCATTCATGTAGGAGATCATTTTTCTGCTAAGACCACTGCTTTCAAGATTATTAGGAAGGGATATTATTGGCCTTCGATCTTCCATGAATCTTATGTTTTTTCGAGATCTTGTGACAAGTGCCAAAAATTTGTAGGGAAAGAATGCCTTTCAACCATACCATTACAACTTGTCCTCCTAGACTTTCCCTTTTCAAAGTGGCGATTGGATTTTATTGGTCCTATTAATCCCCCATCTTCAACAGGGAATTTTTTTTATTTTGACAACCACAAGCTATTTTACAAAATGGGCTGAAGTTGTCCCACTTAAGCATTCAACAGATGATCATGCAATTTATTTCCTTGTAAATAACATTTTTTCTAGATTTGGTCTTCCATTGGAAATTATTACAGACAATGGTCCCACTTTCATTTCTGCCAAGATGACCCAATTTCCATCTAAGTTTGGGGTTAAACATTTCACCTCATCAGCTTATTATCCCCAATGAAATGGGCAGGTTGAGTATACCAACAAAAATCTGGTAAGAATCATCAAAAGGCTCATTGAAGATAAGCCTCATCAGTGGCACACCCTCCTCACTTACGCCCTTTGGGCATATCAAACTACCACCAAGGTAAGCAACGGTTGCACTGCTTTCCAACTTGTTTATGGTCAAGAATCCCTCTTGCCAACTAAGCTGGAACTTTCCTCCTTAAGGTTGATGCTACAGATCAAAGAATTAAATTATTCCGATGTTTTGTAAAGGATAAATGCGCTCCTAGATTTGGAAGAGAAAAGGATGTTTGCTTTGGATAATATTAAAAGGAGACAACAAAATGTTAAGAAGTATTTCAAAAAGAGTGTCAAGAATGTCAAATTTAAGGTCAATGAAAAAGTATTGTTGTGGGATTCAACTCACGTCAATAGGGGAAAGCATTCAAAATTTCAAAAATTATGTCTGGGTCCCTTCAAGATCACTTTTGTCTTAGGTACTAACTCTTACATTCTAAAAGATTTATAGGAGCAATTGTTTTCCTACAACACTAACATTTCTCACTTGAAGCATTACGTGGAACCAACTTGAAAAGTTCTAACACTGTTTGGGTTTTCTGTATATTAGTAGTCTAGCTCTGCTTCCAGTTATCCACTATTTTTCTTTTCTGCCTTACAATAGTTTGTTTTCTTCTTTCCGTTTTAAAACATTTCCTACAGTTTTTTCGTTCCTGTCGTTTTATTTTTGCTGTTTTAAATTTGTCATTTTTATTTTTGTCATGGTTTTATTGCTTCTTATCTTTTAGTTTATTTTGGTCAAAGAATAAATGTTGGATTAGTTCTGCCACAGTGTCACTCCTGCAAGATATTGTTGGTCAATAAAAATCAAGCTTACACAGCTGTTACGATGTTCCCCTAGAAGAACAATTGAATTTGTTATCTTCTTTCACTACCGTCTTATAAACAAATTGGTTATCTCCCGCTTCTACTTTCCATTTCTTCATCCATTTGAGATTTAAAAGAGAAAATCCGTAAATTTTCTCCTTGAAGTAAAGAGAAGATTCTGGTTCAATGATTATGCATACAGGGATAAAACCCCTCATACTTAACACTTTTCATGAGTTATTCCTAAATTCTTGGTCATTTTTTCATTAAATCCGCTCACTTCCCCCTTGTTGCATAATCATCCTGGTTATACCTTCTTGATCTGTTGTCCTTGATCTGTAAAACCATGATTTCTGGGTTCTAATCTATTCGAAACAAATTTCCCTATGGAGTCGCCAGTTTGTTGACGATTAAAATTGCAACGATGATTTCTCCTGCAAAGTATTGCTAAAAGCCTATTAAATTTTAAGCTAAATGATATATATAATACTAGTAGGTGGGACCCCCTTGGATATTGGAGGATCGGATCTGGTTCTTATTTGATGTTTTTACT
>ML816867.1:58109-68697 GCA_009831015.1 Picea engelmannii
AGCTCTGCCCAGTCAGTCGAAGCTACATCCAGTTTTCCATGTTTCATGCTTAAAGAAGGTGATTGGAACTCGGTGCCAAATTCAAACCAACCTTCCTGAGTTAGCCGAAGAAGGATCCATTTGGCTACAACCAGAAGTATTTTTGGACCATTGTGAGCGTCACCTACATCAACGAACTATCAAGGAAGTGCTAGTCCAGTGGAAAGATATGAGTCCAACAAATGCCACTTGGGAACCAGCTACCATTATGCAACAATTTTCTCATCTCAAGCCTTGAGGACAAGGATTTTTTTAAGGGGGCGGACATAGGAAGATTAATATATTCGGATGTATGTAATAAAGGTCAATATTAATAATGCCTTTCAATAAAATAGAATAAGGCAGATGTAAGAAGACCTAATAGAAGCTTCCGCTTCTAGAAGGATCTTCCTCTAGATGATTCTCTTGATAGACATTTTGTATAAATAAGGGTCGAGGGTATGAAAACCCTAGCTGGGAGATTATTGTAACAGAGCGCTGCTCGATTGGAGGTTGCCCCCTCGAAGAGGCCTGTGAACATTTCTTTCTGAATCAAAGTTCTATTTCTATTGCTGTTCTTATATTATTTCTTTGTTATTGTGGAGATTATGCTGGATATTTTACTATTATTCTGCCATTTCTAGCATTTTATTTCTGTTCTGCATATTTTATATATCTGGTATCTTGCAGATCATGATTGATGATCAATGTTGGTTCTATTCACGACAAATGGATGATGGATAATGCATGTCTTTTTTCTTACTCTAGGCTCGAATGTCATGTGATAATGGCTTATGATATCCATTGCTACCCTTTCTATTTACTCCTTGATTTATGACTTACGACACCTGCAAAAGATACATGTTAGTAACAACAAAATACCAATTGAAAAGAAATGAAGCAATATGAATAAAATCCAAAAGAAAGGAACTAGGCTACTACGCTATACAATGTTGCACTATGCATTTGAAGTTTAAATGGATTGTTGTTAGTCCTAGCTAACAGGGTTAGTGGCTATAAGATTTATTGGCTTATATGGAAAAACATGTGATGCACGCTATGGTGTGGTTGGAAATGGTTAATGTAACATAGGGTGGTGCATTTTGGATGTTGGTCTCGATACATGGTTTAATTAAATGAATTAATGGAACGGTTGGTTGGCATGTACTAAGTGATTGAAGGAGTAAAGGATGGAAGCAATGTGCATTTACTGCACGTCACTCCATTCTTCTCCCACTGTCCATCACCCTAACTTGGCTATTGTTCAATGGTGTTTCGTTGTGGTTAAGCTCCGATTTTCAGGCAGGGGAATAACTTCTCGAACTATCTCGGATTTTAAGGGATTTTGGTTACATATATATCTTTTTCTCCATCCATGAACCCACTTTGGTTATGAAATAGATATTGGCTCGGTGATGTATGGGTTTGTGCTTTTCTTGAGTCTGGAAACTGTGTAAACTTGTGGTATTTCTCTGAAATGGATGGTTTGTGTGGTTTTCGTTGGAGTGATGGTCAAAGTCATAGGTTCATTGATTATTCTGAGTGCTAGAAGATATGAAGGCTCTCTGTCATCCTTATTGGTTTTGATTGAAGGGTTTCATTCGGTCCAGATTGGCTGGCTGTCTCCACACGTTTCTTGTCACCATACCTAGTCTTTTTGTTGTTATGGGGTTGATGTGTTTTATTTCAAACCACCTTGTGTCACTATGTATAGTTTCACCTAGGTATGAGCTCGTTCATGCTATTGATGTTTGCGCAGTGGGTTATGATGGTCATTATGTCTAGGGGCTTGCTTTAAGGTTGATTGCTATTTCATGGCTCTATTTTATATCATCATTACTCAGTTTGATTGGGGAAAACCACAAGGGTCATGCTCTACATGTTCTAGCTGTTATTCGTTGGCCGAGAGGGACCTCTACTCCTCTGTTCATGTTCTCTCCTGCCTGTTGAACTCTCCTTGTCATGCAAAGCCATGGGTGATATGTCCTGTGTGTCCACCATGTTGTCCCAAATGTTTCTCACCTGTTGTTGGTGGTTGTTTCCAACCTTCCTGTGTTGGTGACTCAGAGTCCACCCTTGTTTATTTTAAGCCCAATTTTGATAAAGGAACAACTATTTTTCGTCGAGCACATGGTCGACTGTTATGATTTGATGGAGTATCATCGACAATGGTTTACTATTGGTTTTCCCTAATTAATAACGTTGACAATGGTTTTTGTGATTGGTTTATAATCATTGTATTCTTTTATTATGGAAATTGATTCGATTACTCATCATGGTTTTATGGTTATTCGAGAATATGCCTCTTTGCTTTATGCGCTGGGTTGTGTGTTTCCTACAACGTGATATAGGTTGAAATAAGGGTTGTTGTTACTATGTTTTTTAATTTCCCTCAGGAGTATTGCAAATTAAAATCGTGATAGTTGTGGCGTGGTTGTCCACCGTATTTGTTATGGATATCGTTTCATTACTCCATCAGAGATAGGTACGGGTTTATAACAATATTGTTTTTTTGCAATTTGATTATTAAATTTATTAGAGGAATGGAATCAAGCACGATTTTTGTGTCTGTGTTTGATTTGAAGAAATAATTCATGGACAATGGTTGAGGTGTTGATGGGATAGAGTGGAAACAAGTGACTGTGTGTTCATTTAGAAATTGTTTTAAATATTAAATGGGACAAATGTGAAGAAACAAAACTCATGTACATGTTGTTTGGAAGGCATATTGTTTGAGTTTGATGACACTATGTTAAATATTTAATTACGGACAATGAACAAGTTAATACACAAGAATGATTAAATTATGCACAATAGTGGTTTAAAATGATCACAATGATTATTTGGTTAGTGTTGGATCTTTTGCGTTGATATGGAATGGTTTTATGGATTACTTAATTGATTTTATGAACAATATCCGCTCTCCTCCCTACCATTATTTCACTTTTCGTTAATTACAATCCCCTTGCCTTCCTGTATTCATTTTTCACTCCCTATTCCTAAAATTTAATTACAGTTAAGAGGAATTATGTATTGTAACAGTTTGAAATCGTAGTTTCTTTGATGTATTACAGTGACGTGTTCTTTGGTTTGCGTTACGGTTGATTGTTTGTTGTCTGTGAGTAGTAACCATGATTAATTTCCCCCTCATTTTAACATTTTTCGCTCAATACAAACCCCTCGCATATCCCAGAACCTTTGTTCACCCCCTGCTCATTGACAATGGGTAAATAATTTGTATGGATTGGATTGCATGGGTCTGATATGTTGCTGAGCCAAAATTTATTTCATATTTTAAAAAAGAGTTGTCATGTATGGTTGATAAAGAGAATATTTTCTAATCAATTATGCATACATGAATGATATTTTCAAGCAAAAGGTTGAAAACCAAGGCCCACCATGCCCTTGACAAAGGGAAAGCCCCTACTAGCCCTTCCTCACCTTCAAATGATTATGATAAATTTGTGTCCTCCCGCATGCATTTGAGGGACGATTGCTCTCATGTGATCAACGAGATTAAGCCTAAAGGATCCACACAACCTAAGGAAAATTCAGAGAGATTAAAAGGTGATAGAAACAACAAGGGAAAGATTGCCTCATAGATTGGAAAATATGGATTTTAAGTTTTATTTATTAAATGTTGTGAATAGTTGACTTATGAATTTTTGGACAACACAATATTTAGATATATGGGTAATATATATTTGGAAATAATTTCAATGATCATTGAGATAAATTGTCAAAAATGAATGTGATAATGGGATTCACAAGGAGAGATGTTTTTTTTGATTAGCTAGTTGTGTTATGATTGTTAAAAGCTAAAGGGAGTCACAAGGGGTCCCACCTACTAGTTATTATTTATTTAAAACCCCTTATTATGACTTATTATTTTCCCCCCTAACTAAAGGTTGGTTGAGTTATTAGTTAACTTAACTAAGGAAGTAGTTCAACTACTTCAACTAATTCTAATTTTCTTAAAGGAAAAAGGAAAGGGAGGAACACAGGGAGGCATAGAAGGAGAAGCATACTAAGGTTTTCTCTTTGAGTTTGTGTTGAGATAGTTCAGTTTTCATTCATTCCTTAATTGATCATAAGCCTAACTATTTTTTATGATAGCATGGTTTTATTGTAGACAACAAGATTCAGGGTTGAATTACATCTTTCAGACACTTGTTTTTTAGAGGTGTCGATCTATCTTTGATAGTCTGTGTAGACTTGTCTGTTTGTGAATTAGTTTTCATGACTGACAAAGGCTATTGTGTAGAGTTGAGTGGGAAGCAATCTGTGGCAAGCTGATCCAGCTTTTAAAGTTCAGTTTTTTTATTTTCTTTCAGAGGTCCTTTTGTATGTTTCATCGGGGATGTCTAAGTTTGACTTTGGTCCAAAACTTCTTCACGATTTTTTTAAAGAGAATGACTCTTTGATGAATTGGAATGAAATAAAGGATTTCTTTATGTCTCATCTGTCTTGATTATTATCTTGGTGTCTTTACTTTTGTCTCTACATTTTTTTCAACAACTGTTATATTAAAAAAATCATATAAATAATGAATTTTCCAGCAAGATTTTATTTATAAAAAGACTAGCCTAAGCACTTGTAATGAATACTTGTGAGTTAGGATATTATTTTTGATGGCTATAAACATAGGGTGACATTCTTGTCTATTTTTCTTTAGCCAAGAAGAATCTAAAAAATTCTTGAGTAAGATCATTTCATATCTTTTCCTCAACAAACCCCATACACAAGCTGAAGAGGGGAAATTCCAAGTGACTTTTTTGTTATTGCTCTATCAGCCCATAAGGAAAATTTCAGTTGAATCCCAGGCTTTCTTGTTGTCTTCTAACAATTTTTTGATGATCTTTATGAGGCTCTTGTTCAGGACTCTACTAAACCATTTCCTTGAGGGTATTAGGGAGTAGAATGGATTAATGTAATCCCATACTACACTCACACGAATTAATTAATGGTTCAATTCTGAAAGAGGCAACATCGTCTGTAGCAATCCTGCTTGGACAACCAAATCTGGACATGATATATTCAAGGAAGCTTATGATTACCTTGTGGGAAGCACTCCTTGTAGGGATGGATTCTATCCATTTGGTAAAATAATCAGTGGCAGTCAAAATCCACCTGTGATGACCACTTGAGGCTAGGTAGATCTCTCTAATGAAGTCAAGACTCCACTGCTAAAAATGTCCAGAAACCATTATAGGTTTCAAATGCAAATATTTGAGCTGCTGCTTTCTAGCAAAATTTTGACACTTGACACAAGCTCTAACCTTTGCACAAACATCAGTAAAAAGGTTGGGCCAGAAATACCCAGCTCTAAGGATATTATAAGTTGTGGTCCTCCAAAAATGATGTCCCCCACACGAGCTGTCATGAAAATCAATCATAGTTCTTTGGGCCTCCCATGGTTCTAGACATCTTAATAGAACTCCTAGAGGATCCTTATAGTACAAAACCTGATCAATGAGACAATATTTGATTGCTTTGAGTTGCAAAGCTATCACCTTGTTTTTGTCCAAACCATCATGAGGCCTTAACTTTTGCAGAAAATATATGATTTCTTTATACCAAGTGCATACTGCTAAGTTGAGGATGACATGAGAGTCTTTACCAACAATCTCAGTTTGCTGATTTTATGAGTTCACATTCATGAAATTAACCCCCAAAGCCTTGCAGTTTGATTCAACCAACAGCCTGGATAAACCTTGTCCCTTTACCAATTTAGTGGGCTTCATTTCCAGGTCGAACTCCAGAATTTTGGCAATCCATTTGCTTCTCTTCCCATCTATATCAGGTTGGATCAATATTTCTTTCACTGAGGCTGAGGGGACATATGCAATAATCTTTGAATGTAGAACATGGATCCTGAAAGCCTTGAGGTCTTTGACCAAGGCATATGCTTTCTTCTCCATGATATCATATCTCATTTCTGCATCCTTCAATGCTTTGATGAAAAAGGAAATAGGCTGCTCTAACCCTTCTGCATTTTTCTGTAGCAAAACAACAACCAATGTGTCAAATGAGGCAAAAGAAAAAAGAAAAAATTCCTTAGAATAGTCAAGGCTGATTAACATAGATGCTTCAATCAAAGCCCTCTTGATTTGGTCAAAAGAAATTCTGGACTCAGTAGTCCATTTCACCTCGCTTTCTTTTCTAAGCATGGTTGTAATGTGCTTAACCAACTCAACAAAATTAGAAATGAATCTCCTTAAAAAAAATATTTTACCCAAGAAAGACTACACCTCTTTCTTAGATATGGGAAAAGATAAGGCTTGGATGGCCTCTACTCTGCTTGGGTCAATTATTACCCCTTATGCTAACACAATATGCCCCAATAATTTTCCCTCCATAGAAAACAAAGATTTATTAGGATTGAGGGAGAGACCAAACCTTCTGCACTTTAAGAAGAATTTCTTCAGATGATGACAATGCTCTTTATCAGATCTTGAGAATACTGTAATGTCATCTAGATAGATGACTACAAATTTTTCTTTCTCCCCAATAAAGGCAATGTCCATGGATCACTGGAAGTTTGCTCCTGCATTCATCATTCCAAAGGGAATTTTAGCATACATGAATGTGCCCCAAGGAGTAGTGAAGGTTGTCTTCTCTCTGTCTTTAGGAAGGAAAGAGATCTTATTGTAGCCAGAGAAGCCATCAATAATAGAAATCCTAGATGAACCAGTCACTCTCTACAAAATGTGCTCCATCTTTGGAAAGGGGTAGTTATCTTTTTTGGAGCTCCTGTTCAAATTTATGAAATCAACACACAATCTTATTTTCCCATTTTTCTTTCTCACAGGCACTAGATTAGACATCCATTATGAATATCTCAAAGGAATGATGATCTGGGCATCCAAGAGCTTCTTTACTTCCTTTTCCATAATAGGAAACAACATGGGATTTATCTGTCTGAGTTCCTTCTTGAAAGGTTTGACCTCCTTTCAAAGGGATTTTGTGTTCCATGATGTTTGTGTCATATGTTCTTAAGTCTTCATATTTCCAAGCAAAAAAATCAGCAAATTCCCGCAAAATCTTGACATACTCAACCCTTTTCTCCTTTGACAGACTGCTAGACAATTTGACATACTTGGGATCCTCCTCTATTCCTAAATTGCATTCAGTCACATTAGCCTCTTCAGTTGAACCTTTAACCTTTACAACAACATCATTTCTATCAAACAATCTCTCCAAGGGGACTAGTACCTTTGGAATATGGTTACTTGGCAACTAAACAATATGATGGTCAACAATTTTATTCAGAAAAGCATCAACATGAGGGATTTCTTCAGTATCTTGATCTTTATCAATATGTAAATCAAAAAATTCATCTATAGTTTCAAGAAATATTTTCATTTCAAGATCATCCTCAAAAACCTTCCAATGTTTGACATTGTCAGGAATAGAGGGTCTGTATTTTACTTCCACCTCATACCTGAGATTTGGGGGCAAAGGGACCCCGAAATTACTTGCTGAGACAACCAATGAATTTTCCATAGAGTTCTCCTCCATTGGAACAAATGAGATATTAAAATCCAAGAAGAAACTGTCAACAAGATCCCAGACTTCATTTTTGTAGGCCCTTAACCTAGGGTGCTTGGCCTGATACATATTTTGGACTTGATGAACAATTAAATCAACATCTCCAAACACTACTAGTTCTTCGATTTTCATGTCTTTGGAAGCTCTCAAACCCAAGACAAGAGCCTCATATTCTGCCACATTGTTGGTTGTTTCAAATTCAATCTTATAATACAACGATATGGTCTCTCAGGTAGGGGAAATGAACACTACCCTAGCACCAACACTTTCCTGAGAAGAGGCTCCATCAAAACACATTTTCCAAATAGAGGTATTGGGAGGAGGGTATTCACAAGAGGTTATGGGATTCTTTTTGATGTCAATAGGTGTTTGAGGAGAATTAGTGAGTTGTAGCATGCTGGTCCCTAAATCAGTATCAACTGCAAAAATGGGGTGATTGGTCGGATTTGCTTCATCACTGATGATGTAAGTAAGTTGTGCTTCCCTATAAAGCCTTCTATGTTCCCCCCCAAACAAAAGAATAGTGGCATATGAAATATCCATTTGCAATGTTCCCCCCAGTATTTTAATCCAAGATCTAGACAAGAGCATCCCAAACTTAGGGGGAACATCAACGACCACAATATCCATGAAAATACTTTTCATTGGAAATTGGAACAAGAAAAAAAACAGGTCTTTAATACCCTCGAGGTACTTCACATTCTTGGAATCAAACAAGTACATGTCATGGAAAGTTTTTTTTACCTCCAACTCGAGCTCCTCCATGACAATTTTAGGCATGATATTGTGAGATGCCCTTGAATCCATCAAGCAATTGTGCAACACTCTATCATGAATGTTCAATGATGTATAGAATGGAGGGGAGGAATCATCTCTATCCTCTACCAAAGTCCCTAGTATGATAGCTAGTTTTTCATCTTGGAGGTTGATTGAGTCCGTGGGATGAGATGAAGGTTCAGGATGAAACATTTTGGAAAGGTACCTCTTGAAATCCTCATTCTTAACTAGATCTAAAAAAGGTACAGGGATTTTAATCTTTTGAATCTCATTCTCAAAGATAAAAGAGGAGGGAGGCTTCGAAATATCCTTTACTTCTAGGATAGGGCTCTTAACCACTTCCTGGGGGTTTTGTGTCTCTTTTTCTTTGCCGCTAGCTGCCACATCCTTAGCAATATTCTTTGTTCTAGTAGGCTGATCAAAAATTTCAGGCTCTCCCTCTTTCTTCTTGGACCTAAGGTTGTATCTATTTGTATTTCCACTGGTCCTTCCCCCTTTTCTCAACACATTTAGCTGGATATCCACGAGAGACTCTTCATATGCAGACTGAGTTAAATGAGGGGATGAAGAGATGTCACCAAGACAATGGATTTCAAGATCAATTTCTTCTTCCTCTCCTACTTCATCGATAACCAGATTGTTTTGGAGAGGGGCTTGGATCCTTTGATCATCCCTATCTCTATTTATTTTATATTTCTGTATGATCTGAGGGGAATTATTTTTTCTTATGAAATTACCCTTATTATCAATATTCTGGGTGTTCCTACATCCTTGTTTCCTCTCAAACTTCAATTTCTCCATTTTTGCAGAAAGTGATTTCACCATCTTAGTTGACTCATCCACTTGAGGGTGGGAAGCAGATGAACTAGAGGTTGAAACTTCAGACCTACCTTTTCTCCAGTCTCTATCATCATTCCTCCTAAGCTTATCAACTTCCAATGTATTGGATTCTACTTCAAGGTTTGCATCTTGCATATGATCCAAGGAGGTAGATCTTCTTTCTCTTAGCAGGAGGCAAAACTCAGGGTCAAAATCACTAGCATAAGTGATCTTGGCAGAGGTTTCAGTAGGCTTAATTTCAGTGGGGATCTTATTGTACATCTTATTAAATCTCTTGGAGAAGTCTGGGACAGATTCCCCCTCTTCTCTTTTAAGTGACCCAAACTTTGTAATATAATAAAGGAAATATTTTTTATCCCCACAATGTCTTAAAAATGCATCATCTAGAGCTTCAATCCCATCAATAGATCTAGGAGTCAATCTCCTGATCCATTTTCTATCCTTACCATCAAGGCTCTGTACAAAAACTCTCAACCAAACATCTTCATTTTCAATATTAAGATTATCTTCATAACTGTAAAAAGTTGAAAGGTGTTCTTTAGTAGTTGTGTTTTCTTCTCCTATAAACTTGGGCATGTACTTGAGGTAATCTCCAATTGGGAGGGAATTCATAGGCCGAGGTAAAACAAGAGGGGAATACCTAGTAGCCACAATGGCATCCATTATGTTTCTATGAGGATTAGCACCTGCCATTGGGATGTGAATTGTAGGAGAACTAGGGGGAGATGGAGTTTGGAAAGGTGAGACTGAAACTGTGTTTCTAGGGGAGAAGGGAAATAGTTGAGTTTTGGAGGAGAATAATATGGGGTTCAAAGGAAAATAAGTTTCCCCCTCTTTAGATACAACAACTTTGATAGGAGGAGGAGTAGGAAAACCCAAAGTGGGAAAATTTTACAAGCTTCTGGGTCTAAACCACTTTACAATATCTGGGGAAATAGGGGTGTCAAAACTTTCTTCCAAATGAGATATAGAGGGGGAGAATTCAACATGGAAACTTCCAAGATTTAAACTTCTGGAAACTCCAGCAGAGGGTAAAAAAGGGGAATTTGATGCAGATATTGGAGCTTTAAAAGAAGAAGTTTGTAAATTACCAGAATCACTTGGTACAACAGTTGAAGGTCCTTTTTGAGAGGTATTTCCCTTTTTGATAATATTTTTCTGGCTCATCTTGTTAAGAACCAAATATCAATATAGCATAGAAAAACCTCTGAATAAGTACTCAACGCCTTGAAAAAGAGATAATTTCAGATAATAAGCCTCTTCGAGGGGGAAACGTTCTTTTACCCCACATAAATGTTCAAGTACAAGATGATTCCAAATGAAAATGTCTCCTTGGTATATATAGGAGACTAGGAGGTATAATTACAACTAATGGAATAAAGCCGACATAAATAAAATAACA
>ML816867.1:76394-90450 GCA_009831015.1 Picea engelmannii
TTTTGCTTAGTAGTCCACCGGCTCTGATACCATGTAAATGTGTTAAACCTGCACAAAATAGATCTAGATAAACAATAATACACACATTTGTAGAGAGAATTGGAGAAAGAAGAAAAAGAAGAGAAAGAATGGAAGAATTCTCATTAACCGTTGTGAATAATGAATAATTTACACATGATATACTGTGTATAACTCAATGATTTCGACTTGAGGTGAACCAATGAACCATAGTGGTGGTCTAGAGTGATATGGACACACACCATTAGTTATGGGAGTGAACTTCCACCTATTCTAGTCTCTTAGGCAGTTACGGGAGTGAACTGCCACCTAGTTGAGTTAACTAGTCAACTAGTTGTCAGTTAACTGACTGAACATAGAGTAGTGAGGAGTTAACTCAAGGAATCAAGGATAATGCGCCACTCTGGTGATGATACCAAGGCAAGTTCGAATTAGCATGGTGATGATCCCGATGCAACATCTAAACTCAATTCAACTAGTCAAACTGAAGTGTCAACTGAAAGATAATATTCTCCAGCTGGAATGTTCTCCCCTAAAATATAGGAGACTGGATAATAACTAATTATCACTAATAAACAAGGAATAAACTTAGGAAAAATAAATCCTGGGTGTGTGTGAAGTAACTCCAACAAGATCCACTTTTTTTTTCACGCGCCACTCTTGGATGGACCCTTCTTCCTGTTGCGAAGATCAACGACTCACAATTAATTCGGGAGTTTGGGCTTCAAGCTTTAGGCATTTTCATGCATAACTCTTACAATCCTCTGAAGTGATGAATCTCCGAAGTGTGATATCTAGCGATGCGTATCCTCTTGATTTGGACGACCAAGATTTATTTCGGGAGTTCGGGATTCAACTCTTCCGGAATTTTCAACGCACAACTATTGCAATCCTTCGAATTAAATATTTCGAAGTGTGAGATCTGTTGATGCGTGTCCTTAGAATTCAATGACTCAAATTTACTTCGGGACTTCATCTCCTCTGTCTAGTCGTTAATCCTTGCTCTACTTTGAAATCTCGATCGCCCGAGAGCCACTGATCTGAACTATTCATGGGATCTCCATTGTTGAAAATCGAGCTTGTCTTCTTACTTGTGTTTCGAGCCCGAAATGGTTTGTTTTGAATGTTGTGATTTGTACTTATGGCTATTAACTATACAAACAAAGGACTTGGACAACCTGATGTGAGCTCAATCAATAGAAAATAAGATGACCGGTAATTTGGACCAAAACTCACGATATGTATTCATCCTTTAAAGAAAACAGAAAAACCTTGAGCCAAGAATCAGTTAAGAAAGACACTAAGGAAAACCAGATCATTGATCGGAAAGGGAAATTGACTTTATCAACCAGAAGGGAAAAAATCCTAGGAATGGTGTGCAGAAAAGAGGGAGATGGAGCAGGGGTGCAGAATTGGGTATTCACAACAAACACATATGACCCCTGACAACTTGATGTGATAACATATTCCAAGTTGAGAGATGAATTTTGGTTACAAGCAGTGCATACAACAATTAACATTTAGAATAGAGGGATTCTCATAAATAAAAGTGATAAGACTCCATACGAATTATGGAAAGGAAGACTAGCAAATGTGAAGCACTTCAGAGTTTTCAGAAGCAAATGCTACATCAAAAGAGAAGATGGAAGAATTTGAAAATTTGTCTCTCGAGTCGATAAAGGCATACTAGTTGGGTACTCAAGAAAAAGGAAAGCATACAAATGTTTCAATATGAGACTCAACAAAATAGTAGAAAGAATCAATGTGACGATTGATTAGCAATATGGTCGAAATATAAAAGAAAGTAGCAAAGATTTAGTGGAGCAGGATCATGAATAATATTTGAAAGAAGAAGAAGTAGATGAAGAATCAAATGAAGAAGAAGAGAATCCATAAGACAAGAAAGAAGAACAGGATATTCAAGTACCTCCAAATACACCCAACATTAGAGTGCAGAAAAATCATCCACTAGAACAGATTATTGGAAATAAAGTGTAAATGTGTTGAACTTGCACATAATAGATCTAGCTAAACAATAATACACACATTTGCAGAGAGAATTGGAAAAGGAACAAGAAGGAGAGAAAGAATGGAAGAATTCTCATTAACCGTTGTGAATAATGAATAATTTACACACGATATACTCTTTATAACTCAATGACTTCGACTTGAGGTGAACCAAGTTGCCATAGTGGTGGTCTAGAGTGATATGGACACACAACAACAGTTATGGGAGTGAACTTCCACCTATTCTAGTCTCTCAGGCAGTTACGTGAGTGAACTGCCACCTAGTTGAGTTAACTAGTCAACTAGTCTTCATTTAACTGACTGAACAAAGAGTAGTGAGGAGTTAATTGAGGGAATCAAGGCTAATGCACCACTCTGGTGATGATACCAAGGCAAGGTCGAATTAGCATGGTGATGATCCCAATGTTTCATGGTGAAACTCAACTCAACTAGTCAAACTGAAGTGTGAACTGAAAGAGAATATTCTCCAGGTGGAATATTCTCTCCTAAAATATAAGAGACTACATAATGACTAATTGTGACTAATAAACAAATAAAAACCATAGGAAAAATAAATCCTAGGTGTGTGTGAAGTAACTCCAACACCCCCCATGAACATCAATATGGTGAAAATAAAGATTGGGTCCTGACAACGAGGCCATGTTAGGTACCCAAGTACAAAATATACACTGAAAATAAAGTGGGGAAAGAGGGAAAACCTCATGGGAAACCCCCCTCCCCCCCCAAGGTACAATATATGTAAAAATAAGAACTACAATTTCTAGGCAACTATGTCCTTCACTCCAAGACGACCTCACAGAGAATGGAATTTATGCTCAGTGAAGGTCTTAGTGAAAATGTTTTCCGTTTTTTCTGCTGAAGCACATAACTATAAGTTGATGATCCCCTCATGTACTAAGTCCTAGATGTAGTGCATGTGGATCTCGATGTGATTTGTCCGCTACCTATGAAATGGATCTTTGCAGAACTTCAAAGTGCTTTGGTTATCACACCAGATGACGATCGGTCGATGAAACTGAATGCCCAACTTAGTGAGAAAATGTTGTAGCCACATAGCCTGAATGGTTATGTTAATTACCCCTTTGTACTTTGCCTCAGCTGAAGATAGAGCAATGGAAACTTGCTTCTTTCTCTACCAATAGATAGGCCTAGAACCAAGACTGAGTGAGTAACCAGATGTGGACTTGCGATCAATGCTATCACCAACCCAGTCAAAATCAGTAAACCCAATGAGATCTAATGTAGAGTTTGCTGCATAATGAATCCCAAAGGTGATGGGGCCCTGTACGTATTGAAGGATATGCTTTGCATCTTTCCAATGTAGCTCATGTGGCTCTTGCGTGAACCTGGAAACTGTGCCAACTACATATGAGAGGTCTGGTCTGAAGTGTGTGAGATACAACAAGCTCCCCACTAGTTGTTTGTACAATGTGTTGTCAACCAGCAGAGTCTCCTCACCATCCTCAATTTTGACTCTTGATAGGAAAGGAGTCGGAGCAGACTTGCAGTCTGTCATGTGAAATCTCTCAAGAAGATCTCGTGCATACTTGGCTTCAGAAAGTTTGATGCCTGATGCATCCTGACTGATCTCAAGTCCAAGGAAGAAGTGTAGTGGACCCATGTCCGTCATCAAAAACTTGTCATGAAGAATACTCTTGACTGCAACAATCGCTGAAGTTGAGCAACCGATGATCAACAAATCATCGACATACATAAATAAAAGTAGAAGTGAATCAACCGTCCTAAGCATGTATACATTCGGGTCTGATTTACAATGTACAAAGTTTTGTGACAAAAGGTAGGAGTCCATCTTGGCATACCAGGCCCTCGGAGCCTGCTTGAGGCCATAAAGTGTCTTCTTTAGTCGACAGACCAAATATGAGTCCTGCATAAATCCCTAGGCTACTCCATGTAGATCTCCTTAGAGAGATCACTGTGAAGAAATGCATTCTTCATGTTCATCTGATGGACTTCCCATCCCTTGGCTGTCGCAATGGCAAGGGCCAATCGAATGGAATCCATCTTCGCTACTGGAGCGAAGGTCTCATCATAGTCAATACCATGAACCTACTGAAAGCCTTTGGTGACAAGAATGGCTTTGTATATGCCGATCTGTCCATCCACTGTGCTCTTGGTCCTATAGAACCATCTGCATATGACAAGTTTCCTCCCAAAAGGAAGGGGAACCTGATCCCAAGTCTGGTTCTCGAGGAGGGAGTTGTACTCCTCATGCATGGCAGATATTGAACCAGCCTCATGGAGGGATTTCCAACAGCCTCGCCATAAGGCTATGGATCTGAATATTGAACCAAGAAAAAATGCCTGGAAGGCAATGGTTCAATTGCAGTGAGTGAAATAGGAGGCTCCTCGAAATCAGATCGAGTCCTCCTAATATCGACCAGATCACCTACGAGATCCCCTGCATCCTTAAGAGTAGTCTATTCCCACTTGGGCCTCTTCTCTGGCTCTACAACTGCATTTGTATGCTCTGACTTTGCATCTGACTGTACTGAATCTAAATCTAAATCTGAATCCTCTGAGTCCTCTGAATCAAAACTCTCATCTGAAGAAGAGTCGTCATGTGCATGCTCATCATCTCAGACAGGTGGAAGAGTAAAGGTGTCTGCATGCGGTTGCTGAGGTACATGCGAGACACTTTCCTCAAATTGGAAACTACGTTAAATGATGAGCCGGTCCGAGGAAATATCAATAAGCCGATATCCCTTCACACCATCAGGGTATCCAACAAAAATGCACTCAATTCTATGTGGATCAAGTGCCTTCCTCTTTTTAGAGGGAATCTTGGCCCATGCACATGAACCAAAAATATGAAAGTGGGTCACTTCCAGTTTGAGGCTGCTCCAAGCCTCGTAGGGGGTCTTATCCTTGACATATCTATGGGGAGATCTGTTTTTGATGTATGTTGCACAGTTAAGTGCTTTGGCCTATAGTCTCTGTGGTAGTGACTTTGCATGCAACATGCAAGATGCCATCTCCTTTAGAGATCGGTTTTTCCATTCAACAACTCTGTTTTGCTGCGGAGTGTAGGGAACTGTATGCTGAAACTGAATCCCTGCCTCATGAAAAAGATTGTGGATCTCATGATTCACATAATCTCCCCCATTATCAGTTTGAAGGACTTTGATCTTCTTTCCAGATTGTGTCTTAACCAAAGCTTTGAAATATTTGAGGTGTTGAAAGACCCCATATTTTTGCCTAAGAAAGTAGATCCTTGTAAAACGTGAGAAATCATAAAAAAAATTCAGAGCAAACCTCACTTTGTTGATCGATGGATGCGGAAAAGGACCCATGAGGTCACTGTGGATCAGATATAAAGGTGCGGAAGCTCGCTGAGACTTTCCCTTGTCGAATTTCTCTTGAGGGTGTTTTTCGAGAACACATCCCTCACATACTCCCTTGGAGAAATGTATGTCTGGTAGACCATCAACTAATTTGTGTTTGCTAAGCTGTTGCATCTATCTGAAATTCAAATGTCCAAATCTTTCATGCCATATCCTACTACTTTCATCAGCATGAGTAAGCAGTAAAGCAGAATCAGGTTCAATGAATTTAGAAAATGTATACAATCTAGACTAATGATTTACCTCACCGGTAGCAACCATGGAGTTGGTTTGCATGTCGTAGATGTGCACAAAATTTTGTGTGAAGATGGCTTTCTTTCCGGTGCTGGAGTTCGTCATCTGATATACGGAGAGAAGGTTTCCAGAAAGTTTGGGAACATGCAACACGTTCTTGAAGCTTCCATTGGTGAGTTCAATCCTTCCTTTGTCGGTGACTTCGACAGAAGAGTTGTCCCCCATAAGAATAGGAGGACCTTTGCATGCATCCAATGAAGAATATACTACTTCTGAGGCATCCATGTGATGTGATTCTCTTGAGTCTACGATCCAAGCATCGGGAGAGGAGTTGATGGCAATCAAGGCATGGCTAGAATTTCCTTTCTTGGAATTCAGATCTTCTGGCTTCTTCTTCTTTGCACCCTTGGGGATGCGATCTCCAAGTTTGTTTTTCTGAAGTATCTGAGACATCAGATCTATTTTTTTTTGCATGCATGTGGATTCTGAATGGAATCCTTTGTGACAGTATGTGCATTTCTCTCCTTTTCTTTCCTTTTCTCCTTTGGATCTGGAGGTATCGGTGAAGGGTTTTGTGTACCCTTCCTTCTTCGTATGTGCATGAGATTTCCGCTTATATTTATCTTTAGATTTCTGATATTTTTGGCTGCCATCATGCACAGTAAGTGCATGCACCCTTGGGCCTTTGATTGCGCCCATGTTGATGAGCTTGGTTTGCTCTTGTGTCAGGGATTCAATAAAGTCCTCAAGAAACGACATCTTCCAGGTGGCTCCAGAGGTGAATCTGACAGTATGGAATGTAGATACGAATACTGAGAATTCAGGACCAAGCTTGGAGAGAATGGTGAGAACCATTTGTTTCTCCTCCTTCGATTTATCAACCCCACAATCTTTGAGTTGCGACAGTAAATCCTTGAATTTTGTAAAGAAATCTTGGATATTCTCGAAGCTTTTTGGATCCAATGTGAGCATCTCCACCTCTAGCATGTGTCCCCTCATCTCATCCTATTTTCCAAAGAGCCCTTCCAATATGGTCTAGGCTTCATTGGGAGTCTTACAAGAAGATATATGAAAAAGGAGATAGAGAGAAATAAGACTGCAAATTGTTTCGAGTGCCTCATCCATGCGATTTAAGTACTTGGATATTTATATGGCTGATGTCGGATCTGTATCTGTATTCATGGTTAACCTATACAATCCTCTGGATCGAATGTGTATGGCTATTTTCTCCTTCCATGCAAAATAGTTGTAATGTGTAAGAATGAATTCTTTTTGGAATTCCATCTTTCCGCTGTCTTCAATCTTTTGTACCTGTAAAATTTTTTGGTGTAGATTTTGCTTAGAAGTCCATTATCTCTGATACCATGTAAATGTGTTGAACCTACACAAAATAGATCTATCTAAACAATAATACACACATTTGCAGAGAGAATTGGAAAAGGAAGAAGAAGGAGAGAAAGAATGTAAGAATTCTCATTAACCATTGTGAATAATGAATAATTTACACATGATATACTCTGTATAACTCAATGAGTTCGACTTGAGGTGAACCAAGTGATCTTAGTGGTGGTCTAGAGTAATCTGGACACACACCAACAATTACGAGAGTGAACTGCCACCTATTCTAGTCTCTCAGGCAGTTACGGGAGTGAACTGCCACATAGTTGAGTTAACTAGTCAACTAGTCTTCAGTTAACTGACTGGAAAAAGAGTAGTGAGGAGTTAACTGAGGGAATCAAGGCTAATGTTCCACTCTGGTGATGATACCAAGGCAAGTTCAAATTATCATGGTGATGATCCCAATTTTGCATGGTGAAACTCAACTCAACTAGTCAAACTGTAGTGTGAATTGAAAGAGAATATTCTCCAGGTGGAATATTCTCTCCTAAAATATAGGATATTGGATAATGATTAATTATGACTAATAAACAAATAAAAAAATTAGGAAAAATAAATCCTAGGTGTGTGTGAAGTAACTCCAACATAAAAATGCGGGAGTTGAAACCAAAAGAAGAATTCTCTCACCAGAACAACAACATCTAGCACTACTATCTACTATCGAGCCAAGAAGTTTTGAAGATTCCAACATGGATGAATTTTGTATCAAAGCTATGGATGAAGAGTTAGACGAGATAGAAAATAATGACACTTGGGAACTAGT
Source organism: Picea engelmannii (assembly GCA_009831015.1). Taxonomy (NCBI): domain Eukaryota; kingdom Viridiplantae; phylum Streptophyta; class Pinopsida; order Pinales; family Pinaceae; genus Picea; species Picea engelmannii. Next base: position 84,198 of record ML816867.1, read on the forward strand.
TCCAATGTCTAAGAACAAGATTGTAATCGGTACAAAGTGGGTCTTCAGGAACAAATTGAATGAGGACGAACAGGTCACCAGGAACAAAGAAAAATTGGTATGCAAAGGATACTCTCAAGTTGAAGGTATATATTTTGAAGAGACGTTTTCCCCAGTCTCTAGAATGGAAGCAATCAGACTGATCCTAGCCTATGCATTTTCCAAAAATATTAAAGTATATCAAATGGACGTGAAATACACATTCCTAAATGGATATATAGAGGAAGAAGTCTACATTGAGCATCCAAAAGTATTTCAGTTGTCAAACAAGGAAAATTATGTTTGCAGGTTAAAGAAGGCCTTATATGGTCTCAAACAAGACCCCAGAGCATGGTATTTGAGTCTGGATAAATTCTTACAGTAACAAGGATTCAGGAAAGGAAATGTAGAAAGAAATATCTACATAAAGGTGAATCGAGACAATATATTGATTATTGAAGTCTATGTAGATGACATTATCTTCAGAAGTGACGATTCCATGATGAGTTAGAAGTTTTCCAAAGACATGCAACACGAGTTTGAGATGTCCTTTCTTGGTTATTTAACCTTATTTTTTGGATTACAGATATGTCAGTGGAATAAAGGTATCTTCATCTCTTAGACAAACTATATCAAAGAAACGTTGAAGAAGTTTGGGATGATAGATTGCAAACCGGTCAGTACTCCTATAAAGACAAGTTTTAAGTTAAGTAAGGATGATGATTCTAAGGACGCAGATCAGAGGCAGTACATATTGATGATTGGAAACTTACTCTATGTGATAGCTTCCAGACTAGACGTGATGTAGGTAGTTGGATAGGTTGCACGATTTCAAGCAGCACCAAAGGAATCACATGTTATGGAACTGAAGAGGATATTCATATACCTCAAAGGTACAAAAGAGTTTGGATTATGGTATCCAAAAGAGAATGATCTATCTGTTGTTTCCTACACAGATACAGATTGGGAAATTTGCATTGATGATAGAATAAACACAAGTGGAGCAACTTTCTACTTTAGTGACTGCCTGGTATCGTGGTTAAGAAAGAAATAGTCATTGGTATCTTTGTCCATAGAAGAGGTAGAATATATTGTGACAACGACATGTTGTACTCAGGTTCTTTGGATGAAGAAGACTTTGCAGGACATAGAAGTAAAGTATGATGATCCCATTTCAATACTTTGTGAAAACACTAGCACCATTAGTATATCCAAGAATCCAATGATGCATTCTAAGACAAACCATATTCCGATCAAGTATCATTTTCTCCAGGAGAAGGATACAGAGAAGAAAATCAAGATAGAATATATCAGGACAAAAGAGAATATTGCATATATCTTCACCAAACCACTTGCAAGGGAAAATTTTGAGTATCTGCGATAGAACCTTGGAATAGTTTCTTCCCCACAATGATCCACACGACAACAAACTTAACAAGACATGGGGAGAGAAACAAAAGTCTTGAAGAGTTCAAGTAGCGAATTCTTTTCATATACATAAGAGAGTTACACGAGGAAACACAATGAAGAGAAAAATCAATAGAGATAACAAAGGCCTATAGACAGTGGGAGGAGCCCCAAGAGGAGGATTACCCTTTTCCATTGATGTTAAAGGGGGAGAGATAGAGAAAGACATGTAGATAGAGATAGATTAGCATGCATATAGGGGGAGTGATTGTCACATGGGGAGCATGGGCATAAGTGGTGTCATGCCTAACTGTTGCCATCAATGCCAAAGGGGATATTTTTGATAGTTTGGCTGTCATTGATTTCAACCCTTGAATAAGCCTCGATGGTGTGGTTTTGGTACCCAAAGTTGAATGAGGAATATGAACATGACAAAGAGTATAATTATAGGGAATAATATCATGGATGGATAGTACACGTCGTGTCATTTTAGGTGAGATGTGGAAAATCACGTGGTTACTCACGGTTAGGGATATATGGCCTTGTAAAGTTGGAAGCCCCGAAGAGTGGTCAATAAGACCCTAGTTAGTTACAACTCTTAGTCAAAGGGTAAAGTGGTTGCAACAAGAAATCCCTAAAGCAAGGAGAGAGGTTATTATGAAAAAGTATATAAACACCACAAGGAGTCATTCACAAACACACTCACACACTCATTCATTGATTATATGTCTTGTGAACTGGTGATATTTTTCTAAGGTTGTGACGATATTTTCTAAGGTAGCAAAGGAAGGTTGAAGGAGAAAGTCTCAGGGTTGCAACAAACCCTAGTTCCTGAAGTATCCATGGGTTGTAGGTTAGCATGGCACGGATGTACGCAGGTTGCAGTGAAGGAAAGCACATATATTCGTGGGTTGTAGAAGAGAAGGTCACGTATCCGTGAAAATATAATGAAGGCTTGAGTAGATGTTGGTACCAACTAGATCCCTAAAAGTATGAAGGAAGTTTGCAGGTCAACATCTCAAAGTCTCAAGTTAGTTACATAGTTATTGGTGTGGTTTTATAATTGTTTTGATGGTTAACTCTTTTCATGATATGGGGTGTATGCATGAGGCATACTTGGTATGGTTGGTTTGGTATTTGGATATTTTGTATCTTGGTTGCTTGGCTGAGTGAGGAGCACTCTTATATCTGGTTCAACATATGAAATGGTACTTATAGTTGTTATCTTTGAGTTGATTGTATATGATTGAGGCATATTCATGTTGTATGGTAGCATATGTAAGAGGGGTATGCATTGATTCTTTGAGATACTTCATTGATGATATGGTACATATATACATATGGTTGATGGTATGGTATATGGTAAAGGTTACACATGGTTGATTCTCTAGTTCATGATTCACTATTCTATATTGATGTATCTTTGGTTCATGATTGATGCATGAGATAGTATATATGTTGATATAGTTGATGCATGGTAGTGTATAAGTGTTAGTTGGTTTATGAGAAGATATAGGTTGATGATATAGTGGCAGTGAAAGTGATAGTGACAGTGATAGAGTGACAATGATAGTGACACTGGCAGAGGAAAAGTGATAGTGGCAGTGATAGTTGCATAGTTTGTGATAGTGAAAATTGGTATACATGTATAATTCAAATTGGTAGGATAGGGAAAGGAAAGGTGGTTGTAGCCACCTTTTGGTTGGAGCCGAAGAACTCAGGGGTTGTATCCTCCTTCTGGTTGGAGCTATAAAATTCAGGGAGTTATAGCTTCCTTTAGGTTGGAGCCTGATAATAGGGGGTTGGATCCTCCTTCTAGTTGTAGATGGAGAATTAGGAAGTTGGTGCTTCCTATGAATGCATTCTTTTGATATATAAGAAAATCATTCCTTGGTTTTCTCCCATTTGGGATTCTACATAATTTTTGGTGTATTGTGTATCTATTGTGATGTGATATTGTTTATGATTATACTACTGATGATATATTGAATGATAATAATAAAAATTTGAATATTGTTGAATAATATAATGTGGCTAAAAGTATTATAATTTCTCATTACTGATTTACCCCCCTCTCAGTAATCCAACATAAACATATAGTTGAAGGCGAGGAGACCTCCCATTAAGGCAAGCAGGTTCTAGGGTACTTACTAGTTTCTAAGTCTAATTCTTGGATAATGTGTTGAAGTCGATAGGAACAAACTCATCGAAGGAGGGCCATGATTTTTCCCCCATCATCGAAAATGGCACGACAAAGTGAAGTAAAAATGGCATGGAAAAGTGAAGTAATATGATAGATCAAATGAGTATGGATTGACATGAGGATGAAAGATCGTAATACTGTAGAGTGGTTGGTTTGAGGTGAAACTGTTGGACAATTGAGAGGGGGGGGGGTGAATCAGTTGTTACCGTGCTGAAACAATTATGCTTCTTTTAAACTCTTTGCAAAAACAATGAATGATGATCACAATAATGCAGGGAAATAAACAATGGCACATTCAACATCAGTCACATATATGAGAAACACAGAGACAAAAATTTCCCGAGGAAACCCACCCGGTGTAAAAACCTCTTTTTCTTTATATGATAAGTAATAGTTACATTCTTTACATTATCATACATATGAGCACCAACTCATAATGAGGCTACAACCTCAATTTTGCAAGCTGCTACTTGCTAAGAGCACCAACTCTCTGTTTTCTCTAGCACCCACTAGAAGGAAGCACCAACTCCCTGGTTTCTCTAGCACCAACTAGAAGGAAGCACCAACTCCCCGAGTGTTTCCAGCACCAACTAGATGGAAGCAATAACTTCCAATCATACATGCACCAACTTGTATAACATAGAACAAGAGTTCTCCCTTGCACCACCCTGCCACCCTGGTTTCTTTGGTTGCAACTAGATGGAAGCTACAACTCCCTGTGTTCAAGCACCCACTTGAACCTCTGAGGACAACAGTCCTCCCTAGCACCTCCCTACCACCCTGGTTTATAAATATTTTCTATTGAAACTTATTACAGTGATATAATGTTCAACAATGGCTTACCAGACTCATCGCTATTCTGCTGCATTTCGTTGCTCTGTCTGCCTCACTGCCTTCCTGCACACATGACTTGTGCTGTCTGTTCTTCTACTTTTTATGCTCTGTGCGCCATGTCCATTCACTACACAGCTCCTCTTTTGTTCAATTCAGCTACTACACTCTCCTCCTTCTTCACGCATGAATCACCTTCAACAACAACAACCACATAAACTCCAATAGCAACCGAAACCTCATTTGTTCTCTGTATCATGTATTTATAGCTTCTGTGCACCTTGTGCATGCAATATTCACCATTCCTCTGCATGCTCATACTGCACCAATCTCCTCCACATCTCAAGTGCTCTACCTGATCATCATCACGACTCTTCGGCTTCTCTGGCAATTCAACCCATGCATCCAACACCACTGGGTGTTCTGCTGAGATTCCTCAGCCTCTCTAGCAGTTGAGACTCCTTGTCTTCTCTGTGATAGTCGAGCTCACCTTCTCTGTTCCAGTTACAGACTTCAATGCTCATCCAGCTGTCAATCGCCTCCACAAGCATCTTCATCCCTCTTGAATATTCCTAGAGACTCTTCATCTCCTCTGTCAATCACCCTGAAGTGTCTTCGAGTCCTCTGGCAGAAACCATCAGTGGTTTCTGGAAGTTTCACTGTGTCGTGCAACAGTAGCCCTCTGATTATGCTCAAATTCACCTGCACAGTTGGATTAACTCTGAAGAGTATTGTCGTTATTTACCCGTTTCACACTTTCACAATTCAGAGATTCTGTGATGAGACATCTTGAGTCTCCATGTCACGAGCTCCGAAAATGAGCTTGTCTACTCTAGCTCCCTCCTCTACATGACCACAGGCGGTGACCTCCGGTTACATCGACAATTCACCTTTTCGGTATTTCGACATTCGTATGATCCAATGTCTCGACAATCCCATATGCGATCCCCAAAATTTCGAGATGGAGCTTATCTTCACTAGGTCCTTCCTCCACGTGACCACATGCGGTGACCACAGGTTGTGCCAAAAGGTACTTCAGATATTACGATTTTATAAAATTCATTGAGTGTGATAAATGGTTGAAATCTCCATAGATCAGACGGTCCAGATCTCATCTTAATTTGACGGCTGCAATTAAATCGCGATTTTGATGGTCATGTTTCTTGCCTCTCCAAGTAGTGAGTCGTGAAGCTCCGAGATGGAGCTGGATTAACGGTCCAGAACAAACCTTGATCTGACGGCTGTGATTAAATAGCGATTTCGCATATCACAATTCCTTCGATAGAGGTTCTTGTCACTTCAAGTTGTGATAGGCGAAACTACGAAATGGAGCTTTATGGTGCTCTGATATTTCGCCACGCGTCCTCTTGATCAACGGTCCATGACTGTCCCCGATGGATAGTCAGGATTCCTTCACAACTTTGGAGAGTTGGATGACTCTTGGACCTATCCGCCTTGCAGCTTCACCATATCTAATGGCTATTGAGCCTTCGTAGATACCCCAGATCCTACGGCCCATATCTTCTCGCGATTTCTCCACTTCGCGATTTCTGGGTCTCAAGCCTTCAAGTCCCGATATAAGAAACTCTGAAATGCTCCTCCTCTTCCATGATCACTGTGCTTCTTCGCCCAAGCTTACACATCCTCCTTACTTAGAAGAATTTCTAAGTGTCAAAGGCCTCGACCTTTGATCCACCTGAGATCCTGAGTACGCTATCTCTCTTGAGCTTTGGCAATGAGTTAACCTCGTCCCTGGTGCACACCTATGCACTACGTGCGACTCTACGCTAATCC
>ML816867.1:107972-118957 GCA_009831015.1 Picea engelmannii
AAAATATTATCAAAAAGGGAAATACCTCTCAAAAAGGACCTTCAACTGTTGTACCAAGTGATTCTGGTAATTTACAAACTTCTTCTTTTAAAGCTCCAATATCTGCATCAAATTCCCCTTTTTTACCCTCTGCTGGAGTTTCCAGAAGTTTAAATCTTGGAAGTTTCCATGTTGAATTCTCCCCCTCTATATCTCATTTGGAAGAAAGTTTTGACACCCCTATTTCCCCAGATATTGTAAAGTGGTTTAGACCCAGAAGCTTGTAAAATTTTCCCACTTTGGGTTTTCCTACTCCTCCTCCTATCAAAGTTGTTGTATCTAAAGAGGGGGAAACTTATTTTCCTTTGAACCCCATATTATTCTCCTCCAAAACTCAACTATTTCCCTTCTCCCCTAGAAACACAGTTTCAGTCTCACCTTTCCAAACTCCATCTCCCCCTAGTTCTCCTACAATTCACATCCCAATGGCAGGTGCTAATCCTCATAGAAACATAATGGATGCCATTGTGGCTACTAGGTATTCCCCTCTTGTTTTACCTCGGCCTATGAATTCCCTCCCAATTGGAGATTACCTCAAGTACATGCCCAAGTTTATAGGAGAAGAAAACACAACTACTAAAGAACACCTTTCAACTTTTTACAGTTATGAAGATAATCTTAATATTGAAAATGAAGATGTTTGGTTGAGAGTTTTTGTACAGAGCCTTGATGGTAAGGATAGAAAATGGATCAGGAGATTGACTCCTAGATCTATTGATGGGATTGAAGCTCTAGATGATGCATTTTTAAGACATTGTGGGGATAAAAAATATTTCCTTTATTATATTACAAAGTTTGGGTCACTTAAAAGAGAAGAGGGGGAATCTGTCCCAGACTTCTCCAAGAGATTTAATAAGATGTACAATAAGATCCCCACTGAAATTAAGCCTACTGAAACCTCTGCCAAGATCACTTATGCTAGTGATTTTGACCCTGAGTTTTGCCTCCTGCTAAGAGAAAGAAGATCTACCTCCTTGGATCATATGCAAGATGCAAACCTTGAAGTAGAATCCAATACATTGGAAGTTGATAAGCTTAGGAGGAATGATGATAGAGACTGGAGAAAAGGTAGGTCTGAAGTTTCAACCTCTAGTTCATCTGCTTCCCACCCTCAAGTGGATGAGTCAACTAAGATGGTGAAATCACTTTCTGCAAAAATGGAGAAATTGAAGTTTGAGAGGAAACAAGGATGTAGGAACACCCAGAATATTGATAATAAGGGTAATTTCATAAGAAAAAATAATTCCCCTCAGATCATACAGAAATATAAAATAAATAGAGATAGGGATGATCAAAGGATCCAAGCCCCTCTCCAAAACAATCTGGTTATCGATGAAGTAGGAGAGGAAGAAGAAATTGATCTTGAAATCCATTGTCTTGGTGACATCTCTTCATCCCCTCATTTAACTCAGTCTGCATATGAAGAGTCTCTCGTGGATATCCAGCTAAATGTGTTGAGAAAAGGGGGAAGGACCAGTGGAAATACAAATAGATACAACCTTAGGTCCAAGAAGAAAGAGGGAGAGCCTGAAATTTTTGATCAGCCTACTAGAACAAAGAATATTGCTAAGGATGTGGCAGCTAGCGGCAAAGAAAAAGAGACACAAAACCCCCAGGAAGTGGTTAAGAGCCCTATCCTAGAAGTAAAGGATATTTCGAAGCCTCCCTCCTCTTTTATCTTTGAGAATGAGATTCAAAAGATTAAAATCCCTGTACCTTTTTTAGATCTAGTTAAGAATGAGGATTTCAAGAGGTACCTTTCCAAAATGTTTCATCCTGAACCTTCATCTCATCCCACGGACTCAATCAACCTCCAAGATGAAAAACTAGCTATCATACTAGGGACTTTGGTAGAGGATAGAGATGATTCCTCCCCTCCATTCTATACATCATTGAACATTCATGATAGAGTGTTGCACAATTGCTTGATGGATTCAAGGGCATCTCACAATATCATGCCTAAAATTGTCATGGAGGAGCTCGAGTTGGAGGTAAAAAAAACTTTCCATGACATGTACTTGTTTGATTCCAAGAATGTGAAGTACCTCGAGGGTATTAAAGACCTGTTTTTTTTCTTGTTCCAATTTCCAATGAAAAGTATTTTCATGGATATTGTGGTCGTTGATGTTCCCCCTAAGTTTGGGATGCTCTTGTCTAGATCTTGGATTAAAATACTGGGGGGAACATTGCAAATGGATATTTCATATGCCACTATTCTTTTGTTTGGGGGGGAACATAGAAGGCTTTATAGGGAAGCACAACTTACTTACATCATCAGTGATGAAGCAAATCCGACCAATCACCCCATTTTTGCAGTTGATACTGATTTAGGGACCAGCATGCTACAACTCACTAATTCTCCTCAAACACCTATTGACATCAGAAAGAATCCCATAACCTCTTGTGAATACCCTCCTCCCAATACCTCTATTTGGAAAATGTGTTTTGATGGAGCCTCTTCTCGAGAAAGTGTTGGTGCTAGGGTAGTGTTCATTTCCCCTACCTGAGAGACCATATCGTTGTATTATAAGATTGAATTTGAAACAACCAACAATGTGGCAGAATATGAGGCTCTTGTCTTGGGTTTGAGAGATTCCAAAGACATGAAAATCGAAGAACTAGTAGTGTTTGGAGATGTTGATTTAATTGTTCATCAAGTCCGAAATATGTATCAGGCCAAGCACCCTAGGTTAAGGGCCTACAAAAATGAAGTCTGGGATCTTGTTGACAGTTTCTTCTTGGATTTTAATATCTCATTTGTTCCAAGGGAGGAGAACTCTATAAAAAATTCATTGGTTGTCTCAGCAAGTAATTTCGGGGTCCCTTTGCCCCCAAATCTCAGGTATGAGGTGGAAGTAAAATACAGACCCTCTATTCCTGACAATGTCAAACATTGGAAGGTTTTTGAGGATGATCTTGAAATGAAAATATTTCTTGAAACTATAGATGAATTTTTTGATTTACATATTGATAAAGATCAAGATACTGAAGAAATCCCTCATGTTGATGCTTTTCTGAATAAAATTGTTGACCATCATATTGTTTAGTTGCCAAGTAACCATATTCCAAAGGTACTAGTCCCCTTGGAGAGATTGTTTGATAGAAATGATGTTGTTGTAAAGGTTAAAGGTTCAACTGAAGAGGCTAATGTGACTGAATGCAATTTAGGAATAGAGGAGGATCCCAAGTATGTCAAATTGTCTAGCAGTCTGTCAAAGGAGAAAAGGGTTGAGTATGTCAAGATTTTGCGGGAATTTGCTGATTTTTTTGCTTGGAAATATGAAGACTTAAGAACATATGACACAAACATCATGGAACACAAAATCCCTTTGAAAGGAGGTCAAACCTTTCAAGAAGGAACTCAGACAGATAAATCCCATGTTGTTTCCTATTATGGAAAAGGAAGTAAAGAAGCTCTTGGATGCCCAGATCATCATTCCTTTGAGATATTCATAATGGATGTCTAATCTAGTGCCTGTGAGAAAGAAAAATGGGAAAATAAGATTGTGTGTTGATTTCATAAATTTGAACAGGAGCTCCAAAAAAGATAACTACCCCTTTCCAAAGATGGAGCACATTTTGTAGAGAGTGACTGGTTCATCTAGGATTTCTATTATTGATGGCTTCTCTGGCTACAATAAGATCTCTTTCCTTCCTAAAGACAGAGAGAAGACAACCTTCACTACTCCTTGGGGCACATTCATGTATGCTAAAATTCCCTTTGGAATGATGAATGCAGGAGCAAACTTCCAGTGATCCATGGACATTGCCTTTATTGGGGAGAAAGAAAAATTTGTAGTCATCTATCTAGATGACATTACAGTATTCTCAAGATCTGATAAAGAGCATTGTCATCATCTGAAGAAATTCTTCTTAAAGTGCAGAAGGTTTGGTCTCTCCCTCAATCCTAATAAATCTTTGTTTTCTATGGAGGGAAAATTATTGGGGCATATTGTGTTAGCATAAGGGGTAATAATTGACCCAAGCAGAGTAGAGGCCATCCAAGCCTTATCTTTTCCCATATCTAAGAAAGAGGTGTAGTCTTTCTTGGGTAAAATATTTTTTTTAAGGAGATTCATTTCTAATTTTGTTGAGTTGGTTAAGCACATTACAACCATGCTTAGAAAAGAAAGCGAGGTGAAATGGACTACTGAGTCCAGAATTTCTTTTGACCAAATCAAGAGGGCTTTGATTGAAGCATCTATGTTAATCAGCCTTGACTATTCTAAGGAATTTTTTCTTTTTTCTTTTGCCTCATTTGACACATTGGTTGTTGTTTTGCTACAGAAAAATGCAGAAGGGTTAGAGCAGCCTATTTCCTTTTTCATCAAAGCATTGAAGGATGCAGAAATGAGATATGATATCATGGAGAAGAAAGCATATGCCTTGGTCAAAGACCTCAAGGCTTTCAGGATCCATGTTCTGCATTCAAAGATTATTGCATATGTCCCCTCAGCCTCAGTGAAAGAAATATTGATCCAACCTGATATAGATGGGAAGAGAAGCAAATGGATTGCCAAAATTCTGGAGTTCGACCTGGAAATGAAGCCCACTAAATTGGTAAAGGAACAAGGTTTATCCAGGTTGTTGGTTGAATCAAACTGCAAGGCTTTGGGGGTTAATTTCATGAATGTGAACTCATAAAATCAGCAAACTGAGATTGTTGGTAAAGACTCTCATGTCAGCCTCAACTTAGCAGTATGCACCTGGTATAAAGAAATCATATATTTTCTGCAAAAGTTAAGGCCTCATGATGGTTTGGACAAAAACAAGGTGATAGCTTTGCAACTCAAAGCAATCAAATATTGTCTCATTGATCAGGTTTTGTACTATAAGGATCCTCTARGAGTTCTATTAAGATGTCTAGAACCATGGGAGGCCCAAAGAACTATGATTGATTTTCATGACAGCTCGTGTGGGGGACATCATTTTTGGAGGACSACAACTTATAATATCCTTAGAGCTGGGTATTTCTGGCCCAACCTTTTTACTGATGTTTGTGCAAAGGTTAGAGCTTGTGTCAAGTGTCAAAAWTTTKCTAGAAAGCAGYAGCTCAAATATTTGCATTTGAAACCTATAATGGTTTMTGGACATTTTYAGCAGTGGAGTCTTGACTTCATTAGAGAGATCTACCTWGCCTCAAGTGGTCATCACAGGTGGATTTTGACTGCCACTGATTATTTTACCAAATGGATAGAATCCATCCCTACAAGGAGTGMTTCCCACAAGGTAATCATAAGCTTCCTTGAATATATCATGTCCAGATTTGGTTGTCCAAGCAGGATTGCTACAGACGATGTTGCCTCTTTCAGAATTGAACCATTAATTAATTCGTGTGAGTGTAGTATGGGATTACATTAATCCATTCTACTCCCTAMTACCCTCAAGRAAATGGTTTAGTAGAGTCCTGAACAAGAGCCTCATAAAGATCATCAAAAAATTGTTAGAAGACAACAAGAAAGCCTGGGATTCAACTGAAATTTKCCTTATGGGCTGATAGAGCAATAACAAAAAAGTCACTTGGAATTTCCCCTCTTCAGCTTGTGTATGGGGTTTGTTGAGGAAAAGATATGAAATGATCTTACTCAAGAATTTTTTAGATTCTTCTTGGCTAAAGAAAAATAGACAAGAATGTCACCCTATGTTTATAGCCATCAAAAATAATATCCTAACTCACAAGTATTCATTACAAGTGCTTAGGCTAGTCTTTTTATAAATAAAATCTTGCTGGAAAATTCATTATTTATATGATTTTTTTAATATAACAGTTGTTGAAAAAAATGTAGAGACAAAAGTAAAGACACCAAGATAATAATCAAGACAGATGAGACATAAAGAAATCCTTTATTTCATTCCAATTCATCAAAGAGTCATTCTCTTTAAAAAAATCGTGAAGAAGTTTTGGACCAAAGTCAAACTTAGACATCCCCGATGAAACATACAAAAGGACCTCTGAAAGAAAATAAAAAAACTGAACTTTAAAAGCTGGATCAGCTTGCCACAGATTGCTTCCCACTCAACTCTACACAATAGCCTTTGTCAGTCATGAAAACTAATTCACAAACAGACAAGTCTACACAGACTATCAAAGATAGATCGACACCTCTAAAAAACAAGTGTCTGAAAGATGTAATTCAACCCTGAATCTTGTTGTCTACAATAAAACCATGCTATCATAAAAAATAGTTAGGCTTATGATCAATTAAGGAATGAATGAAAACTGAACTATCTCAACACAAACTCAAAGAGAAAACCTTAGTATGCTTCTCCTTCTATGCCTCCCTGTGTTCCTCCCTTTCCTTTTTCCTTTAAGAAAATTAGAATTAGTTGAAGTAGTTGAACTACTTCCTTAGTTAAGTTAACTAATAACTCAACCAACCTTTAGTTAGGGGGGAAAATAATAAGTCATAATAAGGGGTTTTAAATAAATAATAACTAGTAGGTGGGACCCCTTGTGACTCCCTTTAGCTTTTAACAATCATAACACAACTAGCTAATCAAAAAAAACATCTCTCCTTGTGAATCCCATTATCACATTCATTTTTGACAATTTATCTCAATGATCATTGAAATTATTTCCAAATATATATTACCCATATATCTAAATATTGTGTTGTCCAAAAATTCATAAGTCAACTATTCACAACATTTAATAAATAAAACTTAAAATCCATATTTTCCAATCTATGAGGCAATCTTTCCCTTGTTGTTTCTATCACCTTTTAATCTCTCTGAATTTTCCTTAGGTTGTGTGGATCCTTTAGGCTTAATCTCGTTGATCACATGAGAGCAATCGTCCCTCAAATGCATGCGGGAGGACACAAATTTATCATAATCATTTGAAGGTGAGGAAGGGCTAGTAGGGGCTTTCCCTTTGTCAAGGGCATGGTGGGCCTTGGTTTTCAACCTTTTGCTTGAAAATATCATTCATGTATGCATAATTGATTAGAAAATATTCTCTTTATCAACCATACATGACAACTCTTTTTTAAAATATGAAATAAATTTTGGCTCAGCAACATATCAGACCCATGCAATCCAATCCATACAAATTATTTACCCATTGTCAATGAGCAGGGGGTGAACAAAGGTTCTGGGATATGCGAGGGGTTTGTATTGAGCGAAAAATGTTAAAATGAGGGGGAAATTAATCATGGTTACTACTCACAGACAACAAACAATCAACCGTAACGCAAACCAAAGAACACGTCACTGTAATACATCAAAGAAACTACGATTTCAAACTGTTACAATACATAATTCCTCTTAACTGTAATTAAATTTTAGGAATAGGGAGTGAAAAATGAATACAGGAAGGCAAGGGGATTGTAATTAACGAAAAGTGAAATAATGGTAGGGAGGAGAGCGGATATTGTTCATAAAATCAATTAAGTAATCCATAAAACCATTCCATATCAACGCAAAAGATCCAACACTAACCAAATAATCATTGTGATCATTTTAAACCACTATTGTGCATAATTTAATCATTCTTGTGTATTAACTTGTTCATTGTCCGTAATTAAATATTTAACATAGTGTCATCAAACTCAAACAATATGCCTTCCAAACAACATGTACATGAGTTTTGTTTCTTCACATTTGTCCCATTTAATATTTAAAACAATTTCTAAATGAACACACAGTCACTTGTTTCCACTCTATCCCATCAACACCTCAACCATTGTCCATGAATTATTTCTTCAAATCAAACACAGACACAAAAATCGTGCTTGATTCCATTCCTCTAATAAATTTAATAATCAAATTGCAAAAAAACAATATTGTTATAAACCCGTACCTATCTCTGATGGAGTAATGAAACGATATCCATAACAAATACGGTGGACAACCACGCCACAACTATCACGATTTTAATTTGCAATACTCCTGAGGGAAATTAAAAAACATAGTAACAACAACCCTTATTTCAACCTATATCACGTTGTAGGAAACACACAACCCAGCGCATAAAGCAAAGAGGCATATTCTCGAATAACCATAAAACCATGATGAGTAATCGAATCAATTTCCATAATAAAAGAATACAATGATTATAAACCAATCACAAAAACCATTGTCAACGTTATTAATTAGGGAAAACCAATAGTAAACCATTGTCGATGATACTCCATCAAATCATAACAGTCGACCATGTGCTCGACGAAAAATAGTTGTTCCTTTATCAAAATTGGGCTTAAAATAAACAAGGGTGGACTCTGAGTCACCAACACAGGAAGGTTGGAAACAACCACCAACAACAGGTGAGAAACATTTGGGACAACATGGTGGACACACAGGACATATCACCCATGGCTTTGCATGACAAGGAGAGTTCAACAGGCAGGAGAGAACATGAACAGAGGAGTAGAGGTCCCTCTCGGCCAACGAATAACAGCTAGAACATGTAGAGCATGACCCTTGTGGTTTTCCCCAATCAAACTGAGTAATGATGATATAAAATAGAGCCATGAAATAGCAATCAACCTTAAAGCAAGCCCCTAGACATAATGACCATCATAACCCACTGCGCAAACATCAATAGCATGAACGAGCTCATACCTAGGTGAAACTATACATAGTGACACAAGGTGGTTTGAAATAAAACACATCAACCCCATAACAACAAAAAGACTAGGTATGGTGACAAGAAACGTGTGGAGACAGCCAGCCAATCTGGACCGAATGAAACCCTTCAATCAAAACCAATAAGGATGACAGAGAGCCTTCATATCTTCTAGCACTCAGAATAATCAATGAACCTATGACTTTGACCATCACTCCAACGAAAACCACACAAACCATCCATTTCAGAGAAATACCACAAGTTTACACAGTTTCCAGACTCAAGAAAAGCACAAACCCATACATCACCGAGCCAATATCTATTTCATAACCAAAGTGGGTTCATGGATGGAGAAAAAGATATATATGTAACCAAAATCCCTTAAAATCCGAGATAGTTCGAGAAGTTATTCCCCTGCCTGAAAATCGGAGCTTAACCACAACGAAACACCATTGAACAATAGCCAAGTTAGGGTGATGGACAGTGGGAGAAGAATGGAGTGACGTGCAGTAAATGCACATTGCTTCCATCCTTTACTCCTTCAATCACTTAGTACATGCCAACCAACCGTTCCATTAATTCATTTAATTAAACCATGTATCGAGACCAACATCCAAAATGCACCACCCTATGTTACATTAACCATTTCCAACCACACCATAGCGTGCATCACATGTTTTTCCATATAAGCCAATAAATCTTATAGCCACTAACCCTGTTAGCTAGGACTAACAACAATCCATTTAAACTTCAAATGCATAGTGCAACATTGTATAGCGTAGTAGCCTAGTTCCTTTCTTTTGGATTTTATTCATATTGCTTCATTTCTTTTCAATTGGTATTTTGTTGTTACTAACATGTATCTTTTGCAGGTGTCGTAAGTCATAAATCAAGGAGTAAATAGAAAGGGTAGCAATGGATATCATAAGCCATTATCACATGACATTCGAGCCTAGAGTAAGAAAAAAGACATGCATTATCCATCATCCATTTTTCGTGAATAGAACCAACATTGATCATCAATCATGATCTGCAAGATACCAGATATATAAAATATGCAGAACAGAAATAAAATGCTAGAAATGGCAGAATAATAGTAAAATATCCAGCATAATCTCCACAATAACAAAGAAATAATATAAGAACAGCAATAGAAATAGAACTTTGATTCAGAAAGAAATGTTCACAGGCCTCTTCGAGGGGGCAACCTCCAATCGAGCAGCGCTCTGTTACAATAATCTCCCAGCTAGGGTTTTCATACCCTCGACCCTTATTTATACAAAATGTCTATCAAGAGAATCATCTAGAGGAAGATCCTTCTAGAAGCGGAAGCTTCTATTAGGTCTTCTTACATCTGCCTTATTCTATTTTATTGAAAGGCATTATTAATATTGACCTTTATTACATACATCCGAATATATTAATCTTCCTATGTCCGCCCCCTTAAAAAAATCCTTGTCCTCAAGGCTTGAGATGAGAAAATTGTTGCATAATGGTAGCTGGTTCCCAAGTGGCATTTGTTGGACTCATATCTTTCCACTGGACTAGCACTTCCTTGATAGTTCGTTGATGTAGGTGACGCTCACAATGGTCCAAAAATACTTCTGGTTGTAGCCAAATGGATCCTTCTTCGGCTAACTCAGGAAGGTTGGTTTGAATTTGGCACCGAGTTCCAATCACCTTCTTTAAGCATGAAACATGGAAAACTGGATGTAGCTTCGACTGACTGGGCAGAGCTTACTGATATGCGACTTGTCCCACACGTTTGAGAACTGTATAAGGACCATAAAATTTGGGCGCTAGCTTCTGACAATGCCCGGCCTTGAGGGAAGTTTGCTTGTATGGTTGCAGTCGCAGAAACACCTGATCCCCTTCTACAAATTGACATTCAGAGCGACCTTGATATGCTTGTTGCTTCATGCTATTTTGTGCCATGACCAAGTTCTCTTTAAGGGTACGAAGAATATCCTCTCGAACTGTAAGTGTTTGGTCAACTGCCTGGACCTTCGAGGTACCCGGTAAGTATGAGAGAACTGAAGGTGGCTTCTGTCCATATACTACTTCAAAAGGAGTCATGCGAGCAGTTCTACCACCATTTGGCTAGGGGTAGCCATTGAACCCATTGATGTTGTTTTTCAGAAGCAAAACACCTCAGATATGTTTCCAAACACTTGTTGACAACTTTCGTTTGACCATCAGTCTGGGAATGATAAGTTGTGATGAGATGCAATTGGGTGCCCTGGAGCTTAAATAGTTCTTGCCAAAAATTGCTTGTGAAAGTTGGGTCACGATCAGAAACAATAGAGTGCGGCATGCCATGAAGCTTGAAGACCTGGTCCATGAAAAGTTGAGCCACCGTGGATGCAGTAAATGGGTGTTG